>VDFB02239475.1:51476-72901 GCA_007258455.2 Sequoia sempervirens | reverse complement strand
GCTGCTCATGATCTAGTAACGCGAATAGGAGATGACTCTCCCCACTCGTGGCCCACTAGATCCTCATCTACTACCTCACCACCCTCACTCATGGAATGCTCCTCCTCCTCATCCACCTCCTCCTGAACATCATAGTCAACATCTATATCCTCATCATACTCCTCATCTATCACATCTATAAATATGTTTGCAGCCCTATAGTGTGTCTCCTCAACCTTGTCCTCCACCTTGTCTCCCTCATCTAGGAGTGGACTGACATCATGTATTAGCTCATCCATCAGGAATACGGGAGCTAGGCGTGATACTATCCACCACGCCTCATAGTCATTTGTGGTACCAATGTCATCAACGTTGAAGATCAGAGGAATATTGTGATATGAGAACTCAAATTCACTGTAGACAACATCGTCGACAGTGAACTGTCTAATATCATCAGGGATTTGGGCACTCCATACTGATCTCCTGCAAAAGGGTCATGCCTTGGGTGCTATATGGACCTGACCAAACTGTCGCATGATGCGATCATAGTAGAAAGGTCGTACTATGCAATCATGTTTTCCAATTAAGAACTTGTCCATCTGCAATCACCTCATCTACCAAGTCTCATCTGGCCATCGTAACACAAGTTGATAAGGTCTCCAAAGGATCTCATCCTCCTCCAGTTGGTCAAATCAGACTCTCTAGAAGTGCAAGTCACCATACTGCCAAAATCGTCACAAAGGATGGTTGAAAGCTTGTGGATACCCTAGGGTTGTTGAACATGGGAACCCTATCAGTTTGGTACATGTGATATGCTCTAGGAACCATACCTATAGAAGCATATAGTGTACCATTCTTTCCACCTCCCGAAATACAAATCACCCAAGATCATAATACATGTATGCTTGGATGTTGCGCCCCCAAGCGTACATGGTCCTGTGCTTTGCCATCACATAAATCAGGTGTACTAGTCCTCCCTCCAAGTGCATTCCCCGACCATCAAGGATGAGTAATAGTGCTACTGTCAACATCATAATATGTGCAACCATTGAGGCCCATGAGTATAGTAGCATTGCTAGATCTATTAGTGGTCTCACCCTCTCATCATGCATTAGACCTCCCAGGCAGTATTGCATGTCATATTTCATCTCCTAGAATGACTTATCTACTCAAAAATGTACCCTTTGACCCCAAATCAAAACTCGGAGTATGTGGTGTACGTCCTCTAGTGTGATGGTCATCTCACCAGTAGGTAGATGAAATGTACATGTATCTATGTTCCACCGCTCTACTAAAGCAATCAACATAGAATCATGGTACCTCATGGGGGGAATTAGGTACGCCCAATATAATTGTACAATTTACAAAATCTCTATATCCTCTACTGAAAGAGTGGGGGCTAAATCTTGAAGGAAGCTAATTGGTCTGCCACCCAGATGTTGTTGCGAACGAGTGGGAATCTAACAACAAAGCAAAAATATGTCCTATAAGCAGTCTAAACTCTTAAATATTTACATCAATTATCATAAAAGTGTACTAAAGTTGTTCTAGTGTACTTTCCTAGAGGCCCTAAACACTTTAGACCCCTTTTGGGACACTTTGTGAAGAAACGAGACACTTTACGAAAAAGTGGGACACTTTGCAAACAAAAGGGACACTTTGCGAAAAAAGGGATGCTTTGCGAACTTTTTTCCAAGGCCCCAGATTAACCTAGAAATGTGTAAAAATCATAAAATAAATGTGCAAGGACAAAGCTAAGGTAGAAAACTTAACTCACCTCATGATAGTGCTCGTTATGTGCCACCTACTCTCATAGGACATCCAGTCTCACAGGTTTGTAGTCTCGTCGGTTCGACATCTTCAATCACTCTTCAATCACTCTCAAGCTAAAAAAAGGTAAATGGAAAAATAGTTACAATTTACTTCACTTTTTTACTCTCATATAAGTTAAAATTAGGGTTTTTACTATATTAGGGTTAAAAAGTGCTTTTCATTTAAATCGACATAATGGGTGCTAGAGAGCTTTGTTTTTGACGCTATTTGTTGCATTGGAATCGTGATTTCACTCCCGTCCTCATAAAATGTCTATCATTATGTGGTATGGTACTTGGTGTTCTGTGATATGACCAATCCTATTCGATGTGGTTATACCTTGATTCCACCGAAAGAAAGTGGAATCCGGCAAAGTATACACTGTGGTTTCTGATTTCAAGAAGCTAGATAAGAGGATTTTGGACAAATAACAAAACGTTGTGGTGATGCGGTTCCCACATTGTGCCATTCTCCTTATATGAAAGTATCTTTATGAAATAAAAGTGTATTGTTTAGATTCCTTTAGCTTACATATGCACATGGGCCTAAATTGGATCTCGAGACTTCTTATTTCACCTAAAAAGCCGGACAAAAACTATTTAACACCAAACTTTGAAAACTCATTCTAGGGACTCATTTTCCACCTTGGGCAAATGAGTCCCCTTAGGTGGGACCCATTCGCCAAGGGTGGCGAATGAGTCCCATTTGGGGTCTTTTTCAAAGTTGAGCTAGAAATTCACCATTTTAATTGAAATTTTTGGTGGATGTTGGCCTTTGAAATCTAAATAATGGTCAAATAGACGTTAATGCCTATATAAACAAGTTTCCAAGTCATTGTTATCATCTAAGCAATCCAAGCAAGCATTTTAGAGAGAAAATTCAAGATCCAAGTCTTTACAAGCTTTCAAGTATTCTTCACAAGAGCATTCCAAACTCAAGTAGCAACAAAGTTGAAGTCTTGGAGTAGCATTAAGGTGATTTATTAGGTCTTCAAGCTCAATTTCATTCTAGATCTAGCATTTCCAAGGGTTGATCATGGTTGTCTATGGTGAATCATGAAGAACTCTAGGTTGGGGAGATGCAACTAGCCATCAAGCCAAGCCTAAGGGCTTGTTTTTTAAGTGATTCCATCCTCCATTGTCACTCTACTTTCAGCCTAAGGAAGCTTTATGCATCATTGAGATTCATTTGAGGTGATTAGAGATCTCCTAAAGTGATTCTTTCATCATTCAAGTTTCATTCATGCATCTTGTTTTTGCACATTAGAATAGGATAGCATCATGTTTCCGATTTCCTAGTCTTAGACACATTTAAGGCTAGGGTTTACATTCCTATTTACATACATGTTTCATTTCTATCAAGGTTGAATTACCAAACTAGGGGTTTGACCAAGGCAAATCTCCCATTAGCAAATCAAGTATATATTCTGTTTTGCAGGTCTTTTCGCAAATTCGGATTTGAAACTCAAGTTGGAAGGAAAGAGAAGGTGTCGAAGTATAGATTAGAACTTTAAATTCCCAAAAAAGTGGAATGGGATTAATTCACCAAGAGTGGTGAATAAGTCCCACTATATGTGTTTTCTAGAACTGTTTGCAAATTTAGATACCCTTTTTCCCAAAACACACTCCTATGTAGAAATCTAGATCTGGGACTAATTTTCCTAGATTGGTAAATGAGTCCCAATAGATCAAAAAGTCATATTTTTTAGCATTTTAGAGCTCCTCCAAGGCATCTCCATATTTTCCAAGTGCACTTATTCCTTTCTGTAGCTTTTTGTGTTGCTTCAATCACTTTTCTAGGTCATTTTGTAGGTCATTGCATTGAATTAGGGTTTATTTTTGCATCTTGCATTTCATTGTCTTTTCCAAGTCTAAACTTGGTGGTGAACCCCTTAATAGTTTGTATTCAGCCCCTAGGATAGCCCTATTGCAAGATCTCTTTCTCCTTTGCATTGAGATCTATAGGGTCACCCTTGAATGAAATTGAAGATGTGGGTATGCTCTATGTCCAAAACCATATGATAGAATCCATCCCACTTTTTCATCATTTTAGGGAGATAGTGAGGAGAGAGAGAGAGAGAGGGGGGGGGGGTAGTTCTTGAGCTCAAGGGAGAGAGTCAAATAAAGGGATGGAGATGGTGAGAGAGAGGTCTAGAGTGTACGGGATAAACAATGAGTGAGTGAGAGAGAGAAACAATACAACTTGCTAATTTTCTTGGTTTTTTAATATTAACATATAATATTTTAAATCTTGAAGCATAGATCCTTATTGTCTTTCATTTTTTGCAAGGTTTTTGCACATTTTCATTTATTTTTGATCTTTATGTTTGTTGTGTCAATAAATTATATTGTGAAACAATTATATAATATACATATGTATATTATATAATCATTATTTATATAATCATGTGTATATTATATAGTCATTTGTTTTCCCTTCTTTTTGTAATTTTTTGTTGTTGTTGTTGTTCTTGGTTTGTAATTTTGTAGTCTATCTCCTTAATATTATTTTATTCCTTTTATGAATTTTTTCTATATATGTGATATCATATAACCACATATGCTTTTTTTTAATAGTAACAGATAATATTTTAAATCATGTAGCATAGTTCCTTACTCTGTTTCATTCTTTTTGCAAGGTTTTTTCATATTTTCATTTTATTTTTGGTCTTTCTGTTTGTTGTGTCAATAAATTGTATTGTGAAACAATTATATTATATACATATGTATATTATTTATAATTCTTTCCCAATTATTTATTTTTGATCTTCATGTTTGTAGTGTCAATAAATTGTATTGTGAAACATTTATTTATCATATAATCTTTATTTATATAATCATATGTATATTATATAATCATTATTTATATAATATACATATGTATATTATATAATCATTATTTATATAATATACATATGTATATTATATAATCATCATTTATATATAGTTTTTTTAGATATGTTGATGTACCTCTCTATCTTTAGTTTTCAATTTTCAATTCTTTTCTTCTCTTTCATATTTAGTTTTTTAAATTTCATTCTTTCTTTTCTCTCTTATTCTTTTCCTCTCACTATTATAATCATTTTTTTTCAATCCACTCATTTTTGCTTATCTCTCTCTTCTTGGTTTTTGTGTCCTATCCTCTCAACTTCTCACACCTCTTCCTTTTAAGCAAATTGGGTATGCATCTTATCATTTTTTATATCCTTATGCTCTCTATCATTCTGATGATGGATCACCGAGTGTGATTTGAAGTGTTGATGAAAAACTCAAACACAATCAAAATCCAGAAATAACAAATTATAAACTTGCTGATTACTGAAATTGACCTCTTGATTACTAAAATTTGACTAAGTCTAAAAATTTGTAAGATATTTCAAAAAGTAGAATTTGTATTATAACTCCTAAAGATCCAAAACCACTCTCAAACATTCTGAAACTATCTACATGAAATATAACTTAAAGTATAAGAAAGTAAATGTTCATATGTAAATGTCAACATAAATGCTTATTTCATGTGTATAGTTTCCCTGAAAGATAACAAGAAGAAAGAGAAAAAAAGAGAAGAAAAAATTTCAATGTAGACCAAAATGCGAGTGTGTTATAATGTGCTTGCATTTTTTCAATGAATTCACAAAACACTAGCATGTTATAACGTGCTCACATTTTTTCAATGCATTCACAAAACATGAGTGCATTATAACATGCTTGCATTTTACCAATGCATTGAAATAACGTGAGCACATTATAACACACTCACATTTTGTATTTCTTTGGGAATCCCCAAGCCTTTGGCTTGGATTTGCTTGGGATTTCCAACCCAAATGCTTGGAGTTCCTTCCCAATGTCCAAAGATGTGTTTTTTCATATTCTACAAATCTTCACATAATCTCATTTGTGATAATTGTTAGGTTGGCACGTGTTTCAAGGTTGAGTAAATCAAACACCTGGGTAATGTTAGGTTCTCTCTTAGCTATTTAATGATGCAATTTTTTTCATATTTTAAATATGTTAAGGCTTTCATCTTTAATTTATTTTGTTTGTGTCTATTTTTTGTCAAAAACCAATGTTTGGTATTTTTTACTTTACTTTTTAATCATTCATTGAAATTTCAAATAAATTACATTTTTATAAACTATATTGCACTCTACACATATTAAAAGAAATAAAAAATATTTTTGATTAGTTTTAAAAAATTATAGAGGTAGCACATCCAAATTTCTATTTTTTAGGATGTGTCCACTTTGAAAATTAGTAAAAAACTATATATTAATTAAAAAATTATCAAAAAAATCAGGCATAAACTACATATTGTTAGATAATTTCTCACCAAATTGATTTTAAAAATACCAAAAGAAATTTAACCTTTCGATGGAGTTACAACAAACACTATGTTATGTTTTTTTGACAAAAACGTGACCAATTTCTATGGCTCCCTTTTTTGAACCCCTTAATATCTACCATTTAAAAAAAAATAGTAGTTTAGAAAGTATAATCAGAGCACTATGAACCTTGTTTTTGTTGCTGTATACACTTGAAAATGGTCATCGCATTCAATTAATTAAATACAACCTATTTGATTAATGCTTTGACTACATATAAATAAGGTCTTACTTTATTTATATTGTTCACTTTCCTTTTAATTCTCCGAATTCACATTCTTCTAAATTAAATAAACAAAAAACCCTAAACGTGTTTATTTAATTAATCTTCCCTAATCCTGATTAAGAATTAGAGCACATTTCTACAACTTTTTTATGTGCCACCTCATAAAGGTCACATGAAAATAAATAAGCCTAATTATTAATTAGAATTATCCTCACACACTTCCACCAATAATAAAAAGCACATGGCTTTATTCCCTCACACACTTCCACCAATAAGAAAAAGCACATGGCTTTATTCCCCCACACTTCCAACAAATTTGGAGCACATTGGTTTTTGTTTCACACACTTGGAATCTCATACATTTGGCATGCTTCCAATTGGTCAAGGGGATTCTCTTCACACACATAGCATGTTGTCCTTGGTCAAGGGGACATTTCTTCTAAATTAAATAAACAAAAAACCCTAAACGTGTTTATTTAATTAATCTTCCCTAATCCTAATTAAGAATTAGAGCATATTTCTACAACTTTTTGTTAGGGTTAGAGATGGCAGATCTAACAATTAAATGTAGATTTAATAAACAAAAACAGAGAAACTAAAACATTCACAGAATAAATCATAACACAAAATTTAACGTGGTTCACCCAATTCTGGGCTACATCCACCAAACCGCAGCCATCCAATACTTTTATTATCCAGTGAAAAACCTATTACAATCTTGCAAATAATCGCGTTTTTCATCATACTGAAATACCCATCCGAACCCCTTTTTACCAAGCTTAGAAGCTTCCAGTTTTCGGGTTCTACAAAATCGGATTTTCCTTTTTCATTGATTTTTTCCGGTGATCGCGAGAAAAGTAGGAAAAATTTTTCGGGGGCCGCCCCCCCACCGGTGCCACCCCGAACCCAGGGGCCTAGCGACCCGAACCGGCGAGGGGGGCGAGGGTAATAGGTATACCATGGGCTATCTGTATAGCATGATCCCGATTAAGCCACATACCAACACTTATATGCCACCTCATAAAGGTCACATGAAAATAAATAAGCCTAATTATTAATTAGAATTATCCTCACACACTTCCACCAATAAGAAAAAGCACATGGCTTTATTCCCCCACACTTCCAACAAATTTGGAGCACATGAGTCTTTGTTTCACACACTTGGAATCTCATACATTTGGCATGCTTCCAATTGGTCAAGGGGAATCTCTTCACACACATGGAATGTTGTCCTTGGTCAAGGGGACAACATCTTGATTCCTTTCATCTCCACCGTCTATCTTGTCTCCTTTGAATCTGAACCGTTGATAGGTGCCACCTCACAAAATGCTTGCAAAACTCTATAAATACACCCCTCATCTTTTGCATTATCATCCACCTTTTGAGTAATGTTATAATGCTATTTTGAAATACAAATTGGAATAGTGTTATAATGCCATTTTCCATCCACACTTTGAGGATTTTTACTATGCAGGTTTTTCGTAGGAGCTTGGAGCTTTCATGGAGTCTTATACTTAGCTTGCATATCATATGTTACTTTGCATTCTCATCTTAGATTAATTAGTTGCTTCATAGTTACATTTTAGGTTAGTTTGTTTTATGTTTTCATTTGAGCATATGCATAATCATAGATAGCTCATTATAGTTTCATATCATCTCACTCATCTCCACTTGCTCATCCATCACCAACATCATCCTTCGTTTATCATTGCATTCATCATCAATTACGTCATCTTGTTTCATATAAGAGCATACCATTAATCCTTCCACCACACATTTGCACATAGAAATCATCTTAGCTTGCATATTAAGCATAAAATCTCATTTTCTAGGTAGTCATTTTAACAACCTTTGTGCTCATAGAAATCTGAGGGCCAAACGGTTTAATAAATCCCTAGAATTAGAGAACAATGATACGTATTTAAAAAGTTTGATTATATTACGAAGTAGATTAGTTTTACTTGCTTCAAACTTTGAATGAAAACCGTTTCATTAAGGTTTGTGTTGACATTAAAATAACTAACTCAATCTACACATTTTGACACATGCACAGTTGCATCTTAAAATTTTGAGTGTATCTATCCTCAATTTCTCATCCAAGGTCAGTATTTCCTAATTTCAAAAAAAAGTGGCCACTTAAAACCCCTTTTTAGTCCCCCATCTTTTTGCACTTACCCTAGACTACTTAATAAGAATTTATGGTAAGTTTATGAAGTTGACCACAAGATAATACTTGAAACTATAAGGGTTAGAGCTGATCCACAAGATTTAGTAGATTGAATTTGGGCCAATTACATGTATTCAGTGTGTTGGAGCATTGGACCAAATTGATTCTATGAAAGGGTAGAATAATTTTGAATTTTCTTTTTTTTTATTATTGGTTGATTGACATATCATTTATTCATTGTACCAATTATATGAAATGCATTTTTTTTGCAAATACCGTTAGTTGATTTGTATCTATGCACAACTAAATTTTTTTATACATATAAACGACCAAGATTCTACAAAATATTGGAAACGCAATTTTTTTTGTAAATATTATCAACTGATTTGTATCTATGTACAACTAAAATTTTGTATATATAAACAACCAAGATTCTACTAGGGTGATCCCACAATGCTAGTTTACAATTTTTGGCCAAACTAGACACTGTACTAGTTTTTTCTAACTAAATTTTCACTTTCGGGCACCTATATCGGCTAAACTGTGAGGAATTTGAAGATGATGCAAACTAGTGATTTGTGACATCTTGTCTATAGATCTAAATTAGTTTTTTCAAAATTTTTGGAATTATATTGCACTTCTTTTTCCATCTCCTTTGAAAACTAGTTTTTTTCAGTAAACACCATTTTTAAGGAGTAATGCTCACCATATACAACATAACGTTTTTTTCCATGAAGGATAAAATTCTATTTTTTTAATTTAGATTTGTAACTATGATATCTAGTGCTTCCAATTGGTCTCATAGTGTTTTATTGAATATTTTTTCCTTAATCAAGTTTCAAAGTCAAACCAATTACAATTCAGACATAGGAAGATCGTATACAACATAACTTTTTTTTGTATGTATCGAATTCAATTTTGTTTTGTTGGATCAAGGACATCAATATCTAGTGCACCGATATATATATATATATATATATATATATATATATATATATTTGATAATCTATTATTTTTCCACATGTGCAAAATGGAGAGCTTGATTTTCGGTGAAAAACCTATGTTTAATCAAACTAAAAAAACAAATACATAATAAAACCAAAACATATTAAAATTATATACGTTGGATAGCTCGTTCTGAGGACTACCATTATCCAGTTGGGTCTGTGAAGTCTCCTCCATTTTCATCCTCAACTCAAGCTTCAAAGGGAAAAATTTTGGAGTTTTTTGGTGCTAGAGGGGAAAAGGGGGGTTTGAGTGAACCTTTCCTTTGATTTTTTTCCCAGGAAATGTGGGACCCAACATTTAATGGGTTTCCTCGAAGGGGGGTTCGCCAAAAACCAATATGTTTTTCACGAGGGCGTTTTTTGCAATTTTCCTTCCTCACTGGAATTGTAAACTAGTTTTGTGGGTTTACTCACCATGATTGTACCAATTGGTTGTAAGTGTGTGAGTTTTGTATATTTTGTTAGTTGATTTGTATATATGTATAACTAATATTTTTTATTAAACATTTTGAAAACATTTCTACATTTTGTTAGTTACTCACACTTCATGATCACCAACATCCACACTACTATCTCCTCAAGATATTTTTTGCCCAAGAAAATGTGTGTTTAGACATGACACAACCCTAATCATTAATTAACACATACAATGAAACATTGACACACAATATGTAATATGTATATATTTTTATGTTTTTAAATATGAATGTGTTTTATAGATTGAAGACAAAAATTAATTAAACCAAACCTTTAGTAATGCCAAAAACTATTGAAAATTAGACAACATGGATCTTAAGAGAAAGTGATGGCACAATGTAGCTCAAAATTTTTGGGAGATTTGGGGTGTAAAATAGAACCATGCCTAGTGTAGAAGTGCCCACCCGAATATGTTGGAATTGGTGGTTTGGCCCCACATAGAACAAATAAAAAATTAGGCTAGCTTGCAACTTAACATTGCATGTATTTGATGATTTTTGGGGTAACAAAAAAACTTTCACCACAACTAAATGAATTGTGTTGGTGATTTTTTAAGGAACCAAACTTAATCTCACCACTTACCTATGAATCTGCCAAAACCCAATATTCAACAAGGGTAAGGATTGGCCAACAAAAAAGTAAGGATTATTAGGCCCTTACTTCTTCACTTCTAGCTCTGTGAAACCCAGGAGGGTCATCCTTGTTATGTTCATTTGATACTCATTTAATTAAGAACATGTCTACACAGATGAATTCCTATAAAGTGCAAATAGACAACCTTCATTAAAGATTTGGCTGATCTTTAATCAAATTATTATCTATTGCAAGGAATAAGGTGGTACTTCAAATTGGTAAGCTATAAGTGAAGGTATATTTAATGATTTTCATTCTCGTCTCAAACCCTTGGTTAGGTATATGACTAACTCATTTATCTTTAGGATAACTCAATGAAAAGACCAGTGCCTCATCTATTGGGATAATGGAGTCATTTTATAATAATCAATAATACCTTAGCAATTCGAATTAGTAATTAATGGACTATTGATATATTGCATTATAGTATTCAACTCTCTGTGCCTAAAGCATAACTACTTATCAAATCCTATGCCCTTTCCTTATGAACCTGTGACCTTATTTTAACATTTAATCAATTCATTGAATTGAAGCAGGAATAAACTCACACATTAAATTAAAATAATTGAAGATAAACAAAAATATCATTAACCATTTCATTTATAATTCGGTATAAAATTACATAGGAGAGCATATGCTTTAGAACTGACACTTTCTTCTATAATTGCTGCTATTGTAAAAATATTTTAAGATCATTACATAATAACTCATACCCTAGTCTCCTTCCTGATTTGCTCATCAGTTTATGTATTTACAATCTGCTCCTTCATGAGCTTAGTCTTTTCTACCTAGACCATTTTGAGACCTAAAATTCAAACTCCTATAATCAACCTTGAAATCCCTTTTATAGAATAAGGGAGCACCAAGCAATGGGCTGAATTACAATTAAATTTCATTTGCATTTGAAAGATTATTTCACCTGAATTTGAGATATTCTCGAGACAGTTATATGTAATCATTTGCAGAATAGGGGAAACAAAAAACAAACTTCACATGACTTGTCAGAGACAACCTGCCAATCCATCAAAAGACATTGTTAGTTGTTGCAATATCCTTCAAACTCTACATCCACATCAAGAATTTTTTTTTTAATCATACCAGCCAGAAGGCTTCCAAGTTTGCACTAAGGACAAAACCAAACATATGCTAAAAAGGATGAAAATGCCACCAAGGCAATGCTATGAAAAAATAAAAATTAGGACCAAGATGTATTCCCGCTGAATCAACCCCAGAGTGCACACACCCACTTCATGTCCTTGTAGAAACTAGAGAAACCACCACTTCATCCTCATCGTAGTCCATCAAATTAGCCATGTTGAGAAGGTACTAGTGGTAGCCTGAATTAGTTTCAGTCTCATTGCCCGAGGGAATATTTGAGACCTCAATGGGAGAGTTATGTAATCCTATGCAGCCTAGTCATACTTATTCCTCCTCTTTACTTCCCTCATAGATCTCACCAACTCCTTCTCTTTTGACTTGGTTGAATATCCAAAAACAACCCTGTTCCTAAGATGATAAGTGCTCTTGACACCATCCTGCACAGATTTCTTACCATGGGCACTCCTCTTACCCTTTGGAATTATAAGAACTCTAGGCATGCTTTGTTAATTTTTAAGGATATCATCATGGGACTCAAGTAAATTGAGTCTCTTAGACCTTTTGACTGGGGAGGTGGATACATTGGGTTTACTCATCTTCAATAAATAAACTTCACAAACTTTGCAAGATAGATACAACCCCAACAATGTGCAAACCCTAGGTAACAAACTTATAGATCCTATGGTAATTCTCTAGACCAACCAATTGATAATTAGTCAACTTATCAACTTAATCGAGAGAGAATAACCTACTGCCCCTGTAATTCCTTGACACAATCACTCACATCATCTTCATCCTAGACCCAAGCCTAATTCCTCAACATCTAATTGCAATTATGTAGAAAAATGTAACTGTGAACTCCCATTTATCGAGCACCTAAGCATGTTGATCATAAATGCTTAGAGAAGGCCAAGACGAGTGAGCTGACGATCAATCACTGCATTTCAAATCACAACCATTAATATCCCAAATGATTTGAAATGTGTTGATTATCTTCAACCATTGCAGAAAAGAAATCATTCATGTGCCTCAAGATCGAATTTGGGTAACTCTGCATGCATCCTTTGCCATTACTACTCGCTCGCGTGAGGCAGAGTGACTTTTGAACCATATCCTAATTTTGAATATTAACCATCGATCTCCTTCTTGATTTGGCACATTGGTTGACTCAGATTGAGTTAACAATGTTTAGATTTTTTCACCACAATTCATTTGTCCTTCGGCCAATGAGATTACACCAACTCAATACTAATTCATTCATTTTTTGGGCTCCACCATCCCTTTCTAAGTAGAGGACGAGATCCACATGTCATTTTCCTGTTGACCCCGCAGCTCTTTAGAAAATATTATTTTAATTTTGCAGGGTGAGCAGGGAACGATTGAGATCAAATCCCAACATCACATCTTTGCCATTGATCTGAGATCCTTATCATCGAACATGATAATGGAGACTGGGCCCCACTCCTATAGTGGTACACACGCCCACCACCCACTGAGCCCACAACATTTTAGAAAGCATTATTTTAATCAAATGGGGTTGGCGGGGAACAACCAAGATCTTAATCCTTTGATCTGATGGTGGGCATTCTGCACATGCTCAAATGTTAGTCTTAATGAATGGGACCTGACTAGGTTGACGAGATTTAGACCCTTGGTGTAAAAGACTTAAGACGTAAGTCAATTTTAATCATGAAATATTTTTCTCTACCCAAGGAAGCAATGAATAGATGTAAATACATTAAGATCGACAATCCTAAACCAAGGGGCTAGTAGAAACAACGATCCAGATGGCTCAAGTGACAACTTAGGTAACCAGTAACTGCGTGTAATAAGTCAACAGAGGATTAGATTTCCCAAGGATTTAAGAATTAAAATTTGAAATGAGTGCTTTTAAACGAAAATCATTAACCCTACCCTTAGGCATAGAGGCAACAAATCATCAAAAGGCAAGGAACCAACTTAACTCTCAGAATTTCAGAAGCTCTACTAGATTGGAGAGATGAAAAATTGAGAGAGGTTATTGTTGCAAGGTGGGCACCCTTGGTCTCCTTGTGTTGTGCAACACGGTGCTAAGGTTTGTGACATGACTTAACTGCCTCCCATGGATTCATTAACTTTGGCGGTTGTATCGGGCATTAGTAGGTCGATCTTTTGGTGCAACGACAATCATCTATGCAAAAATTGGTGTTAGAGCCTTAGTCACGATTTTTAACCCCTTGCTTGCACTGGGGGGATTTTTGCAAGGTCTACGCCCTTGGTCTCCTTGTGTTGTGCAACATAGTAGTTGGGTTCATGACATGGCTTAATCACCTCCCGTGGATTCATTAACTCTGGTGGTTGTATCAAGCATTAATAGGTTGATCTTTTGATGCAATGACAACCGCCTGTGCAACAGTTATTGTAGAAGGAACCTACATGACCCTGTACCTTTAAATTTTTTTTTTATAAGTGCCATGGTTTCCTAGGAACAACTTTTTAAAGTTTTCCACTTTTTGGTATTTAGGGCTCTTAAGAGAAAGTGTCAGTACAATGTAGTCTGGAACAATTTGGTATGTTGGGGTGTGAAACATGACTTTTTGTAGCATAAAAATACCCACCCAGACATTTTGGCATTGTTGGTTTGGCAACACGATGAATGGAATGAAAGTTAATTAACATTGCAAATTTTCATTGAATGCATTTGACACTTTTTTCAACGTGTAAAATTTTGTCACCACAACCAAATGGATTCAAGGAGATATGAAAAATTGAGAGAGGTTATTTTGAAGGGACCCTACATGACCCTATAAATTTATGTACAACATTTCTAAGTGTCATGGTTTCCAAGAATCAATTCAACAAAGTTTTTCACTTTTTTCGCATTTAGGACTCTTAAGAGAAAGTGCTGGTACAATTTAGCTTGGAATGATTTGGCATGCTGAGGGATAAAATAGGACCTTTACTAGCATAAAATCTCCCACTTGGACATGTTGGCACTATTATTTTTTCCGCACAATGAACATAATGAAAGTTATGAAACATTGCAACTTTTTATTGAATACATTTGATGCTTTTTCAACATGTGAAAAGTTGTCACCACGACCAAACAGATTGGAGATATGAAAAATTGAGAGAGGATATTGTAGAGGGACCCTATGTGGCCCTATAAATTTATACAAAACATTTCTAAGTGCCATAGATTCTAAGAAACAACTGGTCAAAGTTTTCCACTTTTTGGCATTCGGGGCTCTTAAGAGAAAGTGTCGGTACAATGTAGCCTGGAGCTATCCAACATGCTGGGGTGAAAAAAAAGACATTTCCTATAATAAAGCCACCAACCTAGATGTTTTGGCATTGTCGGTTTGGTCGCACAATGAGCGGAACAAAAGTTATGCAACATTTTAACTTTTCATTGAGTGCATTCGATGCTTTTTTCAACGTGTGAATGTCACCACGACCAAATGGATTGGAGATATGAAAAACAAAGAGAGTTTATTTTAGAGGGACCCTATGTGACCCTATACCTTTAGAAAAAATCTTTCTATGTGCCAAATATTTTGAGAAAGAACTCATCAAATTTTGCCACTTTTTGGCACTTAAGGCTTTTAAGAGAAAGCATCGGTCAACACAATGTAGCATGCAATGATCTAACATGCTGGAGTGCAAAATAGGACCTTTTCTAGCATAAAAATGACCACCCGTATGTGTTGGAGTTGACATTTTGGTCCCATGATAGATGAAATGATATTTATGCAACATTGCAACTTTTCATTGAATACATTTGATGATTTTTTCAACATTTGAAAACTTGCCGCCACAAACAAATTGATTGAAGTCTTGAAAAATTGAGAGAGGTTATTGTGGATTTATCCTATGTGACCGTGTAGGTTTACACAAAAAACTCTAAGTTCCACGAATGAGTTTATAATGAATGTAGGACAATCCTACTAAACCTAGGAGATCCTAGTGAACCTAGGTCAGTCCTAATGAATGTAGGACAGTACTAAAGAATGTAGGATAGTCCTAAAGAATGTAGGATATTCTCATCATCAAGTGGTCAGTAATTTTAATTTTGGTAAATAATGTTTAAAATTTCAATACATTACTATTAACTTATTCATTATTGTCTTTCTTGCATTGCGTTATGTAAATATAACTTTTAGATAAATATTTGTCTTTATAAACTTTTTTTTTGATAAGGTGATGAATTTAACTTTGTAGTTAACTTGTTCTGACATGACAAGCAAGTAGATTCAAAAATTAAAATTTGGATATGGGATATGATTCATACATATACCGCTTGGGGCTAAGTAAATTATGAGAACATTTAAAGCTATTTAAGCTACCAATTTATGCATAAAATATTATATAAATTGATCTCCATAATGCCATTCAAGGTCATACAAAATGTCATGTCAAATTGTCATACAATGCCATTATGAGGGCACACAAAATGTGATCAAAATGTCATATAATACCATCATGATGGTGCATAAAATGTCACACAATTCCATGAGGCCAATGTATTGTCTCCCAGTCTACAAAATATCATCGATACATATAGCCACACCAAAAAAATTATCTACGTGCCATGTATAGGCATACAAAATGTGTTCATCTATGAATATTGAACACTATTCTTGAAACATTTGGCCTCTTTTAGCTTGAATAATTGAAATTTGATCACTTCTAACAATCCGTGTCTTGCGCCATTCTAATCTCTTGTGCTCCTCAGTATTTTTTAGCCCAACCTATAGATACAAAATATAAAATTAGATACTATGCCAAAGTCAAAAACTATAAAAATTATTTAAAATGATACATACATTATAAACACACTTACAACATACTAGTATAGTCTGATTCTTCCTACCTATGACACTTGACATCATCAAGAGATGTTTGTCTTGGCATAGGGGTGTTTACATCCATCTATAATATAACAAAGACATATTTATGAATTATTTTTGATAGGTTTATTGATATCAATTAACACAAAAAAAATATTATTAAACATATATATTCATACTCATACTTGATTTAAGCACATTGACGATGAAATTGTTGCACTAACACCAACTTCCAAATTTTCTCTTATGCCAAGGGGTGTGACTATTGTATTCATCAGCTAAACAAACAATAATAAAATAAAATCAAAAGTTCACAAATATATATAAACAAAAAAATTGAAATTTACAAAAAAAAACTTAAATGTATTAATATTGTACTTGTGCAAATCCAATGTCATAAGCATCCATGACAACATGTATATACTAGATGGTGATGTGATGACCACCTATTCAATAAAAAGTTGTATTTTAAATTATTGAAAATTATTTTGAATAGAAAGTATTATTTTATTTTGATATATTTTACAAATTTTACCTTTGATATAGATGCAAGTGTACAAGTTGTTGCAGGAATGCTCGATGTTATACCAATCTATGGCATTACACCCTAAAATTCATAATGTTTGCATTAGTTTAATTCAATTATATAATTAAAAATCTATTTACATTTATAATTTTTAAGTATTTAATAGATAAAATGTTACATAAATGCAAATCAACATACATGTATTTGACCAACATACACCTCATTCAATAACTCATCTATTATCACTGTATTATCTAATGCACCACCCTGATGATCCCTGCTACTCCCATGACATCTATATTGAAAATGAGTACACACATGGGAGGTGGAACCATCTGGACCCTCAACATCACTATCATTCCCAAAGCATAGATTATAATAGTTTGCACATATATGAGAGCTAGGGGCACTAGAGCTAGATGGTTGAGCTACTGCATCATCTTGCAAGGAAAAAGGATGGTATATTTGTGTGCCATGCTCTATAATGGTGTTTTTTAGGCTACCAACTGCATGGAGAGTTTTCACCTCCATAATCTCCCCAATGGCTATTAGAACTGTCACATGATAAACAGGTCTTTGTGCTAGTGTTTTTCAATGTTCATGGTTATCTACCTAACGAGCTCCTGGTCTATTTTGGGTAGAGCCTCCACCTCTACCCTGAAAGTCCCTCATATCAAAATAATTAATAATTTGATGAAGGATAAACTCACAAGATAGTTTTCTAAGAAAATAGAGAAACACCTCATAATTATTACATGGAGGTTGGTCAAATACCATCCACCACCTATCCCAAAAATTATTTCTTATCTCATCATGATTACACTAATGTATTAGAAAATTCTTTGAATTTGGAGGAATATGTTCATTGGTTCTAGGATCTATTAAAATAAGACATATGTTTTCTTTTCTTATTTCTTTCTTTTTCACTTCATCATAGGATAATTTGTTGCATAAAATTGATGACATGAAGCTCTATAAGTTTTCCATTGATTTATTTTATTTTTGACTATGTCAACATTCGTCACCATTGCTTCCAATGTTGAGTCAAGGGATTGGTGATGCTAGTTTTATGTTGAACCCCTCAATTTTGAAACTAATTCATGAATTGCAACTTTTTTATTTTGTAGATGCCCTAACAAATCCTCTTGGATTTTCCAGGGTTTGTTGGAAGGGTTGGAGGAGGGTTAGGAATCCTAGGGTTTTCCTCAAGAAATTCATCATTTAAATTTGGTTGTGGCTCAGGGTTTATATGATCTATTATATAATTAAAAAAAACATGAAATTGCATAAAAAATCTATGTTTTTAAATGCAAACAAAATCTAAAGCTAATGCAAAAAAAATAGCACTTACCTCTTCTCTGATTTGGCATTGCGAAGCTAGGTTGAAAAGGGAAAAGGCACATTCACGTTATGCAAAATTGAGGGAAAGACAAACGTTGTAGAAAATACGGGCCACGGGTGAGAAAAATGGATAGGTTTTTTCCTTTTATAAATTTATTGAGAAAAATGCGTATGCATTTTTCTTTCATAAAAATGTGTATGTGTTTTGTTTCTATAAAAACACACACATGTTTTGTTTTCATAAAAAATGTGTGTATGAATTTTACTTCCATAGTAATGTGTGCACATTTTGGCTTGGATTTTTTGGGCCATAACACAAGCGCATTATTTGAGTTTCTTCAAAACATGAGTGCATTTTGATCATTTTTTGGAATTTAGCCACTTTTTGTGACCCATCTTGATGCACATGCCTAGTTTTAATATAAAATTTATCATGGTTTGATTATTTCCCCCTTTGAAAGGTACGCATACCAACAATTGTACTTTACAGTCAAGGATTTATTACTAAAGATGTGTGCCTTATAACATTAGAATTCATGAGAAAATATACAATTTTTATTGTTGGCCCTATATTTCTTAGTTTTTTTCATGTATATTTTTAGATTAGAGATAAAACATCTTACAATTTGAGAAATATCCATTACTCGTAGAATAGCTTCAATAGAAAATTAATCATGTTTTTATTATTTCCCTCCTTGAAAGGTAGGAATACCAGAAACCATACTTTACTACCATTGTTGTTCTAGTTTTCTCCCTAAAAAGTTAACATGATGATTTGTAAGGGGAAAAGGGACTACCCTACCTCAAATATCTTTTTTTTTTTTAAATCTAGTTTCTATTCATCTTAGGTTAATCCAAGGCCTAGTATTGTAGGCTATAATCCAATTTAAAATGTCAATTCTTCTCAAACCTAATTATTATTATTATTTTTAGATTGTAGGAATTAATTGGGTATTCGTTCCCCTATAAACTGTAGTGCGCCTGGTAAAATTTTTTTACGTGATCAATGGCATTGGCATGACACGCCCTCCAATACCATGGGTTTGGGGGGAGCTAGACCTTGTGACCTCTTGCTTGCAATAGGATGCTTTAGCCAATCGAGCTAGGCCCCCCGTCCCTTCTCAAACCTAAATTTGATAAGTGTGTTGTACATGAATTCATGACATAATTGATTGAATGTGTTTTACATGTCTAGATTTATAGCCATATTTTTTTATTCTCTTGTTTTCTTTAATATACATGGGTTGATATATTTAAGGATAATTCCTTCTCAATTATTCCCTTTAGAACAAAGATAATTTGTTCTTCAAAGATATTAATTTGAAGAAGAGGATAAAGTATTTTAAAAATGTAGACACATAAAAATGACCTAGGCCTGCAAGTTCTATTTTCTCCAGATTCTTCTTAATATAGTTAAAATATTTAATTATGTCCTTTGGTCCACTTTCAGCTATTAATTAAAAAATTCATGTCTTTTATTCCTCCTGATTATTTAAATAAATAAATTTTATTTATTTATTTAAATATGTCACTAATTCTCTAATGTCTTTCCATAATTAAATAAATTCTTAAATTTATTTAATTGTCTTTGTCCATTATTTCCTCCTGATTATTTATATAAATAAATTTTATTTATTTATTTAAATACGTCATTAATTTCTAATGTCTTCTCATAATTAAATAAATTCTTTAATTTATTTAATTATTGTCCACCTTGGCATTTTCCCAATTTTAAATAAAATTATTTATTTAAAATGGTCCCACTTTCTAATTTTCCCTCTTTTAGTAAATAATTCAAATTAATTACTTACTATCACATGACCCCACCTTTCTGAATTAAATTAATTTTTAATTCAAAATAGCAATTTTCTTCCATAAATCAAGTAATTTCTAATATTATTTGATTTTCCAACTCTTTTTTTCTGTGACATCCTTATCTCCTTGTCACATGCAATCTTGTCCCTTGATTTGATTTTCTAAAATCAAATCTTGACCACTCATTTCAAATTTACCCTAATGTTGCCCTAACCCTAATTGTGGGTTGTCATATTGAATCTTGACCATTGATTCTAGGGCATTTATCAATCTTCAATCTTGGCCATTCATCCAAAATTGCATTTTCGATAGAATGGAAATTTTGGTCTCATTTTGACATCTACATCTCATGCAATCTTGTCTTAGGCATACTTCATCTCTTGGCATTTTAAACATACATTAGGCTTGCTTACTAGTAGCATCGTATTGCATTCTAGATCAAATCCTTCAACATTTGCTTAGGTCTTGTCATAGTCATAAGTTGCTCACACAAAATCTGAGGGCAAACACATATTCTCAGCAAATAGAGAAGGTGTAATGGAGGTCAATCATGGAGTTTGAAGACTTTTGGTGAGATTATTCCTTTTGTTTTCATATTTTACTCCTATGTGCTTCATTATTTACATTGGGATTTTGTTTATTTATGCACTAATTTGCTAACTTGATAATTTCCCATAGTTACATTGGTGAACTCGATGCCAAAATTGTGTTTTTTTTGGTTCTGTATGACCTTTTTTTCATTTTTGTAGGTATAGGTACGACATGACATATTTGCTATTTTGTTGAGCCGCATTCGACATACTGCAACACATTTGACTACCCAAACGATGCATATGCTCTACTGCGACTTATACACTTTGCATAACAATGCATCTGCCATACTGCGACACATTTTCTTTGTCGGTCGACACATTTGTCTACAGCTTTCAACCTTTGGCCCTGAGACACATTCGCTGTGCAGTTTGATGTATTTGATTGATAATTTCCAGATTCTGCCTTGAGACACATTTGATCTCTAGAATGACGTATTTTCTCTGCTGTGACGCATTCGCTTGGTAAAATTTTCTTTTCGGATTTTACAATTTTTTTCTAGATTTCTCTTTTTTATTTAGTAGCAAAGAGGTTTTTGGGTTA
>VDFB02239475.1:0-51376 GCA_007258455.2 Sequoia sempervirens | reverse complement strand
AGCTCACTCGTCTTGGCCTTCTCTAAGCATTTATGATCAACATGCTTAGGTGCTCGATAAATGGGAGTTCACAGTTACATTTTTCTACATAATTGCAATTAGATGTTGAGGAATTAGGCTTGGGTCTAGGATGAAGATGATGTGAGTGATTGTGTCAAGGAATTACAGGGGCAGTAGGTTATTCTCTCTCGATTAAGTTGATAAGTTGACTAATTATCAATTGGTTGGTCTAGAGAATTACCATAGGATCTATAAGTTTGTTACCTAGGGTTTGCACATTGTTGGGGTTGTATCTATCTTGCAAAGTTTGTGAAGTTTATTTATTGAAGATGAGTAAACCCAATGTATCCACCTCCCCAGTCAAAAGGTCTAAGAGACTCAATTTACTTGAGTCCCATGATGATATCCTTAAAAATTAACAAAGCATGCCTAGAGTTCTTATAATTCCAAAGGGTAAGAGGAGTGCCCATGGTAAGAAATCTGTGCAGGATGGTGTCAAGAGCACTTATCATCTTAGGAACAGGGTTGTTTTTGGATATTCAACCAAGTCAAAAGAGAAGGAGTTGGTGAGATCTATGAGGGAAGTAAAGAGGAGGAATAAGTATGACTAGGCTGCATAGGATTACATAACTCTCCCATTGAGGTCTCAAATATTCCCTCGGGCAATGAGACTGAAACTAATTCAGGCTACCACTAGTACCTTCTCAACATGGCTAATTTGATGGACTACGATGAGGATGAAGTGGTGGTTTCTCTAGTTTCTACAAGGACATGAAGTGGGTGTGTGCACTCTGGGGTTGATTCAGCGGGAATACATCTTGGTCCTAATTTTTATTTTTTCATAGCATTGCCTTGGTGGCATTTTCATCCTTTTTAGCATATGTTTGGTTTTGTCCTTAGTGCAAACTTGGAAGCCTTCTGGCTGGTATGATTAAAAAAAAAATTCTTGATGTGGATGTAGAGTTTGAAGGATATTGCAACAACTAACAATGTCTTTTGATGGATTGGCAGGTTGTCTCTGACAAGTCATGTGAAGTTTGTTTTTTGTTTCCCCTATTCTGCAAATGATTACATATAACTGTCTCGAGAATATCTCAAATTCAGGTGAAATAATCTTTCAAATGCAAATGAAATTTAATTGTAATTCAGCCCATTGCTTGGTGCTCCCTTATTCTATAAAAGGGATTTCAAGGTTGATTATAGGAGTTTGAATTTTAGGTCTCAAAATGGTCTAGGTAGAAAAGACTAAGCTCATGAAGGAGCAGATTGTAAATACATAAACTGATGAGCAAATCAGGAAGGAGACTAGGGTATGAGTTATTATGTAATGATCTTAAAATATTTTTACAATAGCAGCAATTATAGAAGAAAGTGTCAGTTCTAAAGCATATGCTCTCCTATGTAATTTTATACCGAATTATAAATGAAATGGTTAATGATATTTTTGTTTATCTTCAATTATTTTAATTTAATGTGTGAGTTTATTCCTGCTTCAATTCAATGAATTGATTAAATGTTAAAATAAGGTCACAGGTTCATAAGGAAAGGGCATAGGATTTGATAAGTAGTTATGCTTTAGGCACAGAGAGTTGAATACTATAATGCAATATATCAATAGTCCATTAATTACTAATTCGAATTGCTAAGGTATTATTGATTATTATAAAATGACTCCATTATCCCAATAGATGAGGCACTGGTCTTTTCATTGAGTTATCCTAAAGATAAATGAGTTAGTCATATACCTAACCAAGGGTTTGAGACGAGAATGAAAATCATTAAATATACCTTCACTTATAGCTTACCAATTTGAAGTACCACCTTATTCCTTGCAATAGATAATAATTTGATTAAAGATCAGCCAAATCTTTAATGAAGGTTGTCTATTTGCACTTTATAGGAATTCATCTGTGTAGACATGTTCTTAATTAAATGAGTATCAAATGAACATAACAAGGATGACCCTCCTGGGTTTCACAGAGCTAGAAGTGAAGAAGTAAGGGCCTAATAATCCTTACTTTTTTGTTGGCCAATCCTTACCCTTGTTGAATATTGGGTTTTGGCAGATTCATAGGTAAGTGGTGAGATTAAGTTTGGTTCCTTAAAAAATCACCAACACAATTCATTTAGTTGTGGTGAAAGTTTTTTTGTTACCCCAAAAATCATCAAATACATGCAATGTTAAGTTGCAAGCTAGCCTAATTTTTTATTTGTTCTATGTGGGGCCAAACCACCAATTCCAACATATTCGGGTGGGCACTTCTACACTAGGCATGGTTCTATTTTACACCCCAAATCTCCCAAAAATTTTGAGCTACATTGTGCCATCACTTTCTCTTAAGATCCATGTTGTCTAATTTTCAATAGTTTTTGGCATTACTAAAGGTTTGGTTTAATTAATTTTTGTCTTCAATCTATAAAACACATTCATATTTAAAAACATAAAAATATATACATATTACATATTGTGTGTCAATGTTTCATTGTATGTGTTAATTAATGATTAGGGTTGTGTCATGTCTAAACACACATTTTCTTGGGCAAAAAATATCTTGAGGAGATAGTAGTGTGGATGTTGGTGATCATGAAGTGTGAGTAACTAACAAAATGTAGAAATGTTTTCAAAATGTTTAATAAAAAATATTAGTTATACATATATACAAATCAACTAACAAAATATACAAAACTCACACACTTACAACCAATTGGTACAATCATGGTGAGTAAACCCACAAAACTAGTTTACAATTCCAGTGAGGAAGGAAAATTGCAAAAAACGCCCTCGTGAAAAACATATTGGTTTTTGGCGAACCCCCCTTCGAGGAAACCCATTAAATGTTGGGTCCCACATTTCCTGGGAAAAAAATCAAAGGAAATTCCTTGAAACCCCGCACCACACTTCCCCCTCTAGCACCAAAAAACTCCAAAATTTTTCCCTTTGAAGCTTGAGTTGAGGATGAAAATGGAGGAGACTTCACAGACCCAACTGGATAATGGTAGTCCTCAGAACGAGCTATCCAACGTATATAATTTTAATATGTTTTGGTTTTATTATGTATTTGTTTTTTTAGTTTGATTAAACATAGGTTTTTCACCGAAAATCAAGCTCTCCATTTTGCACATGTGGAAAAATAATAGATTATCAAATATATATATATATATATATATATATATATATATATATATCGGTGCACTAGATATTGATGTCCTTGATCCAACAAAACAAAATTGAATTCGATACATACAAAAAAAAGTTATGTTGTATACGATCTTCCTATGTCTGAATTGTAATTGGTTTGACTTTGAAACTTGATTAAGGAAAAAATATTCAATAAAACACTATGAGACCAATTGGAAGCACTAGATATCATAGTTACAAATCTAAATTAAAAAAATAGAATTTTATCCTTCATGGAAAAAAACGTTATGTTGTATATGGTGAGCATTACTCCTTAAAAATGGTGTTTACTGAAAAAAACTAGTTTTCAAAGGAGATGGAAAAAGAAGTGCAATATAATTCCAAAAATTTTGAAAAAACTAATTTAGATCTATAGACAAGATGTCACAAATCACTAGTTTGCATCATCTTCAAATTCCTCACAGTTTAGCCGATATAGGTGCCCGAAAGTGAAAATTTAGTTAGAAAAAACTAGTACAGTGTCTAGTTTGGCCAAAAATTGTAAACTAGCATTGTGGGATCACCCTAGTAGAATCTTGGTTGTTTATATATACAAAATTTTAGTTGTACATAGATACAAATCAGTTGATAATATTTACAAAAAAAATTGCGTTTCCAATATTTTGTAGAATCTTGGTCGTTTATATGTATAAAAAAATTTAGTTGTGCATAGATACAAATCAACTAACGGTATTTGCAAAAAAAATGCATTTCATATAATTGGTACAATGAATAAATGATATGTCAATCAACCAATAATAAAAAAAAAGAAAATTCAAAATTATTCTACCCTTTCATAGAATCAATTTGGTCCAATGCTCCAACACACTGAATACATGTAATTGGCCCAAATTCAATCTACTAAATCTTGTGGATCAGCTCTAACCCTTATAGTTTCAAGTATTATCTTGTGGTCAACTTCATAAACTTACCATAAATTCTTATTAAGTAGTCTAGGGTAAGTGCAAAAAGATGGGGGACTAAAAAGGGGTTTTAAGTGGCCACTTTTTTTTGAAATTAGGAAATACTGACCTTGGATGAGAAATTGAGGATAGATACACTCAAAATTTTAAGATGCAACTGTGCATGTGTCAAAATGTGTAGATTGAGTTAGTTATTTTAATGTCAACACAAACCTTAATGAAACGGTTTTCATTCAAAGTTTGAAGCAAGTAAAACTAATCTACTTCGTAATATAATCAAACTTTTTAAATACGTATCATTGTTCTCTAATTCTAGGGATTTATTAAACCGTTTGGCCCTCAGATTTCTATGAGCACAAAGGTTGTTAAAATGACTACCTAGAAAATGAGATTTTATGCTTAATATGCAAGCTAAGATGATTTCTATGTGCAAATGTGTGGTGGAAGGATTAATGGTATGCTCTTATATGAAACAAGATGACGTAATTGATGATGAATGCAATGATAAACGAAGGATGATGTTGGTGATGGATGAGCAAGTGGAGATGAGTGAGATGATATGAAACTATAATGAGCTATCTATGATTATGCATATGCTCAAATGAAAACATAAAACAAACTAACCTAAAATGTAACTATGAAGCAACTAATTAATCTAAGATGAGAATGCAAAGTAACATATGATATGCAAGCTAAGTATAAGACTCCATGAAAGCTCCAAGCTCCTACGAAAAACCTGCATGGTAACAATACTCAAAGTGTGGATGGAAAATGGCATTATAGCACTATTCCAATTTGTATTTCAAAATAGCATTATAACATTACTCAAAAGGTGGATGATAATGCAAAGGATGAGGGATGTATTTATAGAGTTTTACAAGCATTTTGTGAGGTGGCACCTATCAATGGTTCAGATTCAAAGGAGACAAGATAGACAGTGGAGATGAAAGGAATTGGGATGTTGTCCCCTTGACCAAGGACAACATGCCATGTGTGTGAAGAGAATCCCCTTGACCAATTGGAAGCATGCCAAATGTATGAGATTCCAAGTGTGTGAAACAAAGACCCATGTGCTCCAAATTTGTTGGAAGTGTGGGGTAATAAAGTCATGTTCCTTTTCTTATTGGTGGAAGTGTGTGAGAATAATTCTAATTAATAATTAGGCTTATTTATTTTCATGTGACCTTTATGAGGTAGCACATAAAAAGTGTTAGTATGGCGTGATCGTTACTATCTTGTATAGCCCATGGTATCATACACCCCGGCCCCAGATCCTGTGGGGTTGAGTAGGAGCTAGGCCGGTGAGGTTAGAAGGTGGCGACCCCAGCGAGGTTGAGCGGCAGCCAGAGAAAAATTTCTTCTACTCGCACCGGCGTGATCACGAAAAGGGAAAAAAATCAATGAAAAGGAAAATCCATTTTGTAGGGGCGAAATCACGGGAAAACTACAAAACTTGGTAAAGGGGTTAGGATGGGTATTTGATTATGATGAAAAGCGCGTTATTTTGCAAGGTGTAATAGGTTTTTCTTTGGATAATAAAAGTATTATGGATAATGCTTGGTTTTTTTGGTGGATGTGGCAGGTGGGTGAACCCGTTAAATTTTGTGTTATGATTTATTACGTAGAATGTTTGATTTCTGTTTTGTTTGATAAATCTACATTTTAATTGTTAGATCTGCCATCTCTAACCCTAACAAGTTGTAGAAATGTGCTCTAATTCTTAATCAGGATTAGGGAAGATTAATTAAATAAACACGTTTAGGGTTTTTTGTTTATTTAATTTAGAAGAAATGTCCCCTTGACCAAGGACAACATGCTATGTGTGTGAAGAGAATCCCTTTGACCAATTGGAAGCATGCCAAATGTATGAGATTCCAAGTGTGTGAAACAAAGACCCATGTGCTCCAAATTTGTTGGAAGTGTGGGGGAATAAAGCCATGTGCTTTTTCTTATTGGTGGAAGTGTGTGAGGGAATAAATCCATGTGCTTTTTCTTATTGGTGGAAGTGTGTGAGGATAATTCTAATTAATAATTAGGCTTATTTATTTTCATGTTGACCTTTATGAGGTGGCACATAAAAAGTTTGTAGAAATGTGCTCTAATTCTTAATTAGAATTAGGGAAGATTAATTAAATAAACACGTTTAGGGTTTTTTGTTTTTTTAATTTAGAAGAATGTGAATTAGGAGAATTAAAAGGAAAGTGAACAATATAAATAAAGTAAGACCTTATTTATATGTAGTTGAAGTATTAATCAAATAGGTTGTATTTAATTAATTGAATGCGATGACCATTTTCAAATTAAACAACAAAAGTAAGGTTCATAATTATACGTTATACTTTTCCTAAACTCATTTTTTTAAATGGTAGATATTAAGGGTTCAAAAAAAGGGGCCATATACTGGTCGCGTTTTTTGTCAAAAAAACTTATAACATAGTGTTTGTTGTATCCATCAAAGGTTAAATTTCTTTTGGTATTTTTAAAATCAATTTGGTGAGAAATTATCTAACAATATGTAGTTTATGCCTGATTTTTTTGATAATTTTTTAATTAATATATAGTTTTTTACTAATTTTCAAAGTGGACACATCCTAAAAAATAGAAATTTGGATGTGCTACCTCTATAATTTTTTAAAACTAATCAAAAATATTTTTTATTTCTTTTAATATGTGTAGAGTGCAATATAGTTTATAAAAATGTAATTTATTTGAAATTTCAATGAATGATTAAAAAGTAAAGTAAAAAATACCAAACATTGGTTTTTGACAAAAAATAGACACAAACAAAATAAATTAAAGATGAAAGCCTTAACATATTTAAAATATGAAAAAAATTGCATCATTAAATAGCTAAGAGAGAACCTAACATTACCCAGGTGTTTGATTTACTCAACCTTGAAACACGTGCCAACCTAACAATTATCACAAATGAGATTATGTGAAGATTTGTAGAATATGAAAAAACACATCTTTGGACATTGGGAAGGAACTCCAAGCATTTGGGTTGGAAATCCCAAGCAAATCCAAGCCAAAGGCTTGGGGATTCCCAAAGAAATACAAAATGTGAGTGTGTTATAATGTGCTCACGTTATTTCAATGCATTGGTAAAATGCAAGCATGTTATAATGCACTCATGTTTTGTGAATGCATTGAAAAAATGTGAGCACGTTATAACATGCTAGTGTTTTGTGAATTCATTGAAAAAATGCAAGCACATTATAACACACTCGCATTTTGGTCTACATTGAAATTTTTTCTTCTCTTTTTTTCTCTTTCTTCTTGTTATCTTTCAGGGAAACTATACACATGAAATAAGCATTTATGTTGACATTTACATATGAACATTTACTTTCTTATACTTTAAGTTATATTTCATGTAGATAGTTTCAGAATGTTTGAGAGTGGTTTTGGATCTTTAGGAGTTATAATACAAATTCTACTTTTTGAAATATCTTACAAATTTTTAGACTTAGTCAAATTTTAGTAATCAAGAGGTCAATTTCAGTAATCAGCAAGTTTATAATTTGTTATTTCTGGATTTTGATTGTGTTTGAGTTTTTCATCAACACTTCAAATCACACTCGGTGATCCATCATCAGAATGATAGAGAGCATAAGGATATAAAAAATGATAAGATGCATACCCAATTTGCTTAAAAGGAAGAGGTGTGAGAAGTTGAGAGGATAGGACACAAAAACCAAGAAGAGAGAGATAAGCAAAAATGAGTGGATTGAAAAAAAATGATTATAATAGTGAGAGGAAAAGAATAAGAGAGAAAAGAAAGAATGAAATTTAAAAAACTAAATATGAAAGAGAAGAAAAGAATTGAAAATTGAAAACTAAAGATAGAGAGGTACATCAACATATCTAAAAAAACTATATATAAATGATGATTATATAATATACATATGTATATTATATAAATAATGATTATATAATATACATATGTATATTATATAAATAATGATTATATAATATACATATGATTATATAAATAAAGATTATATGATAAATAAATGTTTCACAATACAATTTATTGACACTACAAACATGAAGATCAAAAATAAATAATTGGGAAAGAATTATAAATAATATACATATGTATATAATATAATTGTTTCACAATACAATTTATTGACACAACAAACAGAAAGACCAAAAATAAAATGAAAATATGAAAAAACCTTGCAAAAAGAATGAAACAGAGTAAGGAACTATGCTACATGATTTAAAATATTATCTGTTACTATTAAAAAAAAGCATATGTGGTTATATGATATCACATATATAGAAAAAATTCATAAAAGGAATAAAATAATATTAAGGAGATAGACTACAAAATTACAAACCAAGAACAACAACAACAACAAAAAATTACAAAAAGAAGGGAAAACAAATGACTATATAATATACACATGATTATATAAATAATGATTATATAATATACATATGTATATTATATAATTGTTTCACAATATAATTTATTGACACAACAAACATAAAGATCAAAAATAAATGAAAATGTGCAAAAACCTTGCAAAAAATGAAAGACAATAAGGATCTATGCTTCAAGATTTAAAATATTATATGTTAATATTAAAAAACCAAGAAAATTAGCAAGTTGTATTGTTTCTCTCTCTCACTCACTCATTGTTTATCCCGTACACTCTAGACCTCTCTCTCACCATCTCCATCCCTTTATTTGACTCTCTCCCTTGAGCTCAAGAACTACCCCCTCTCTCTCTCTCCACTATCTCCCTGAAATGATGAAAAAGTGGGATGGATGCTATCATATGGTTTTGGACATAGAGCATACCCACATCTTCAATTTCATTCAAGGGTAACCCTAGAGATCTCAATGCAAAGGAGAAAGAGATCTTGCAATAGGGTTGTCCTAGGCGCTGAATACAAACTATTAAGGGATTCACCACCAATTTTAGACTTGGAAAAGATAATGAAATGCAAGATGCAAAAATAAACCCTAATTCAATGCAATGACCTACAAAATGACCTAGAAAAGTGATAAGCAACACAGAAAGATACATAAAGGAATAAGTTCACTTGGAAAATCTGGAGATGCCCTAGAGGAGCTTTGAAATGCTGAAAAATATGACTTCTTGATCTACTTGGGCTCATTCACCAATCTAGGCAAATTAGTCCCAAATCTGGATTTTTGCATAGGAGTTTGTTTTGGGGAAAAGGGTATCTAAATCTACAAACAACTCTAGAAAACACCTATAGTGGGACTCATTTGCCACTCTTGGTGAATTAATCTCGTTTCTCTTTTTTGGGAATTTAAAGTTCTAGTCTATACTTCAACACCTTCTCTTTCCTTCCAACTTGAGTTTCGGATCCGAATCTACGAAAAGACCTGCAAAACAGAATATATACTTGATTTGCTAATGGGGGGTTTTCCTTGGTCAAACCCCTATTTTGGTAATTAAACCTTGATAGAAATGAAACATGTATGTAAATAGGAATGTAAACCCTAGCCTTAAGTGTGTCTAAGACTAGGAAATCTGAAACATGATGCAATCCTATTCTAATGTGCAAAAACAAGATGCATGAATGAAACTTGAATGATGCAAGACTCACTTTAGGAGATCTCTAATCACCTCAAATGAATCTCAATGATGCATAAAGATTCCTTAGGTTTAAATTAGAGTGACAATGGAGGATGGAATCACTTAGAAAACAAGCCTTTAGGCTTGGCTTGATGGCTAGTTGCATCTCCCCAACCTAGAATTCTTCATGATTCACCATAGACAACCATGATCAACCCTTGAAAATACTAGATCTTGAATGAAAGTGAGCTTGAAGACCTACAAAAACACTTTAAAACTACTCCAAGACTTCAACTTTGCTACTACTTGACTTTGGAATGCTCTTGTGAAGAATACTTGAAAGCTTGTAAAGACTTGGATCTTGAATTTTCTCTCTAAAATGCTTGCTTGTATTGCTTAGATGATAAAAATGAATTGGAAACTTGTTTATATAGGCATTAACACCTATTTGACCGTTATTTAGATCTCAAAGGCCGACATCCACCAAAAAATTGAATTAAAATGGTGAATTTCTAGCTCAAATTTGATAAAGACCCCAAATGGGACTCATTTGATGGCGAATGGGTCCCACCTAAGGGGACTCATTTGCCCAAGGTGGAAAATGAGTCCCACCTTAGCTTTTTGAGGTGGGTTTTCAAGATTTTCAGTGTTTTAAATGATTTTGTCAGCTTTTTAGGTGAAATAAGCCTTGAGATCCAATTTAGCACCCATATGACTCTACATGCATATGTAAGCTAAAGGAATCTGAACAATACAATTTATTTCATAAAAGGATACTCATACAGGAGAATGGAGCACCCACTATAGCTATCTACAAAACCACAATGTTAGGAACCGCATCCTACAACATGATTTTGTTATTTGTCCAAAAATCCTCTTATCTAACTTCTTCTAGAAATCAAACTCGAGGGAAGATGTATGCCCCCCTTGATTCCACTTGCTTTAAGAAGGTGGAATCAAGGTAACAATCTAGCCACATCAAATGGGATTTCTCATATCATAGGGTATTTCCAAGTACCATACCACATAATGATAGACATTTTATGAGGACAGGAGTGGAATCACGATTCCAATGCAACAAACAGTGTCGAAAACATAGCTCTCTAACACCCGTTATGTCAATTTGAATGAAAAGCACCTTTTAACCCTAATATAGTAAAAACCCTAATTTTAACTTATATGAGAGTAAAAAAGTGAAGTAAATTCTAACTATTTTTCCATTTACCTTTTTGTATATTGAGAGTGATTGAAGAGTGATTGAAGATGTCGAGCTGACGAGACTACAAACCTGTGAGACTAGGTGGCCCACGATGAGCACTATCATAAGGTGAGTTAATTTTTCTACCTTAGCTTTTCCCTTGCACATTTATTTTATGATTTTTACACATTTCTAGGTTATTCTAGGGCCTTAGAAAAAAATTTGCACAGCGTCGCTTTTTTTGCAAAGTGTCCCTTTTGTTCGCGAAGTGTCCCACTTTTTCACAAAGTATCTCGTTTCTTCGCGAAGTGTCCCAAAAGGGGTCTAAAGTGTCTAGGACCTCTAGGAAAGTACACTAGAACAACTTTAGTACTCTTTTATGATAATTGATGTAAAAATTTAAGAGTTTAGACTGCTTATAGGACATATTTTCGCTTTGTTGTTAGATTCCCACTCGTTCGCGACAGCGTCTGGGTGGCAAATAGATTAGCTTCCTTCGAGATTTAGCCCCCACTCTTTCAGCAGAGGATATAGAGATTTTATAGACTATACAATTATATTGGGCGTACCTAATTCCCCCCATGAGGTACCATGATTCTATGTTGATGGCTTTAGTAGAGCAGTGGGACATAGATACATGTACATTTCATTTGCCTATCGGTGAGATGACCATCACACTAGAGGACGTACACCACATACTCTAAGTTTCGATTTAGGGTGAGAGGGTACATTTTCAAGCAGATAGGTCATTCTAGGAGATGAAATACGACATGCAATACTGCCTGGGAGTTCTAATGCATGATGAGAGGGTGAGACCACTGATATATCTAGCGATGTTGCTATACTCACAAGCCTCAATGGTTGCATAGATTATGATGTTGATATTAGCACCATTACTCGTCCCTGATGGCTGAGGAGTGCACTTGGAGGGAGGACTAGTACACCTGATTTATGGGATGGCAAAGCACAAGACTATGTACGCTTGGGGGCACAACATCCAAGCACACCTGTATTATGATCTTGGGCGATTTGTATTTCGGGAGGTGGAAAGCATGGTACACTATATGCTTCTATAGGTATGGTGCCTAGAGCATATCATATGTACCAAACTGATAGGGTTCCCATGTTCGACAACCCTAGGGTATCCACAAGCTTTCAGTTATCCTTTGCAGTGATTTTGGCAGTATGGTGACTTGCACTTCTAGAGAGTCTGATTTGACTGACTGGAGGAGGATGAAATCCTTTGGAGACCTTATCAACTTGTGTTATGGCCGCTAGATGAGACTCAATAGATGAGGTGATTGCAGATGGACAGGTTCTTAATTGGCAGACACGATTGCATAGTACGACCTTTCTACTATGATCACATCATGCAACAGTTTGGTCAAGTCTAGATAGCAACCAAGGCACGACCCTTTTGTAGGAGATCAATATGGAGTTCCCAATGACCCGATGATGTTAGATAGTTCACTGCCGACGATGTTGTCTACAGCGACTCTGAGTTCTCAAATCATGATACTCCTCTGATCTCCGACGCTGATGACATTGGTACCACAAATGACTATGAGGAGTGGCGGATAGTATCACATCTAGCTCCCGTATTCCCAATGGATGAGCTGACAGGTGATGTCAGGCCACTCCCAGATGAGGGAGAAAAGGTGGAGGAAAAGGTTGAGGAGACACACTATAGGGCTGCAAACATATTTATAGATGTGATAGATGAGGAGTATGATGAGGATACAGATGTTGAATATGATGTCTAGGAGAAGGTGGATGAGGAGGAGGAGCATTCCATTAGTGAGGGTGGTGAGGCAGAAAATGAGGATCCAATGGGCCACGAGTGGGGAGAGTCATCTCCCATTCGCGTTACTAGATCACGAGCAGTAGCTATAGTAGGCACCAACACCCATAGTCATGGAGAGGCTAGCATGTCCTTCATGTCCCTTGCACATGACGAGGTTGATTTCACATAGCCTTCCAAAGAGCTCGGTGATGATATTTTATTTATTGTTATGCTTTATGCTTATGCTTATGTTTTATGCTTTAATTTTATGTATACATATATATCATGATGTGTGTTGATTATATTTATGGTTTCTATCTTGTAGGATCTATGAGAGATCTTCATGATCTCTATCATCAGATGGCTACGGAGATAGTGCCCCCATCAATCTACGAGGAGGCCACTAATTCAGACTATGTACCCCCACCCATCATGGAGCGGGACTCAGAGTTGTTCGGGCCATATGTCAGACTGCGGGCAGCGTATGAGAGTCTTAGGAGGCCCGTCCACTGAGCCAAGGCTCCCTAGGATGCACAGTCATCTCGAACCCCAGTAGAGTTTGAGAGACTACAGTCTGAGGTAGCTAGACTGAGAGAGGAGTGTCAAGAGGCCCTTGGATAGGTACGAGGCTTAAATTTTTCTCTTAGTACACTCGACAGATCACGATCATGATCGCATACCACCATCTCTTGATAGACCGCCACTAGATAGATGCGAGCACCAAGTCCTGAGGGATCTAGTATTCACAGACCTCAATAGCATTGAATATATTGATGGCATGTACACAAAAATTTGATATATATATGAGCATTTGATATTTTATTACTTGTGTTTATGTGTTGAATCTTAAATGGCAATGTGATTAATTAAATAATCTTTGTAAGACTATTTAATGAATGTCTCCATGATTTAATATGTTCTATGTGATCTAATTAAAACTTATTCTAGTTTCTCTTAGATGTGACATTTGTGATTAAGTATGTTATGCTAAATTAAATGCACCTATGATTTAATTAAAGAACATTAAATGCATATAAGGATCTAATCTAACACAACATACAAAATGAATTTGAATAGCATGAAACCTAAAGTAGTTACTTAAAAATAAATTAAGTAATCACTTTAGTATTCAAGACACACCAATAATTGTTTGTCAAGAATGAAGCAATGCGAGAGCACATAGACTATCATCTAGTAACTCTAACATCATTGCTTTATCGTTCACACTATTCAAGATGATTAGACATAATACCGGCATAGATGCGTGATATCAATAGGTTCTTTGAGAGTGTACTATCCATTTCTGTTAATGTATAAGCTCTAGATCCATAATTTTCATTGATTATGTAAGGGCCTAACCAATTAGGGCTGAACTTTCCTTTCTCTGTCGTGTCAGCATTGACATTACGCTAATCTTTAGATAACACCAAATCACCTTTATTAAAGGAATGAGGGATTACGTTATCATTGTAACTATACTGCATTCTTTTAGAATAATCCTAGAGATGCTCAAGAGCATTGATGCATTGTTTGTCGAGCATTTCAAGTTGATGCAATCATTTTTCTCTATATGTATTTTCATCAATAATCCCTTGAAGAGTGATTCTCAATGAAGGAATCTCTAAATCCAAGGGCATTATCACCTCAGTTCCATAGATGAGGTTATAAGGGGTATGTCCAATTGATGATCTAACATTCGTACAATAAGCCCATAATGCATATGTTAGCTGTGTGTGCCAATCTTTATTGCTTTTTTTATTGTTTTATTTAGCATTTTCTCAAGTGTTTGATTAGTTGACTCTGCTTAACCATTAGATTGTGGGTAATAAGGTGTTGAAAAGAGATGTTGTATGTTGATTATTTCTGAGAATTTCTTCACATCCTTATTCTTAAATGGTGTCCCATTGTCCAAAAATAAGGTGGAAGGGAGTCTGAAATGACCAATAATGTGTTCCAGTATGAAACAACATATTACATCAGTATTTGGCAAATGAAGGGGTATTGCTTCCACCCACTTCATGAAATAATTTGTTGCAATGATTATGAATGTATGTCCAGCAGAGGAAGGGGGTGAAATTTTTCCAATGATGTCAAGAGCCCATACCGAAAAAGGACAAACAGGGACTTGTGCGTGAAGCTCAAAAGCAAGAGCGTGAATCAATTTGCTACATTCCTGACATTTTTGACATTTCTTAACATATTCCAAGCAATCATGTTCCATGTTTCTCCAATAGTAGCCTATACGGATTAGCTTTTGTACTAGCAATCTTCCTCCAAAATGTCCTCCACAAGCACCTGAAAGAGCTTCTTCCAGTGCTATAGGGATTTCGGATTGTTTAAGGCACCTAAGAAGGAGACCATCGAAGGACCTTCGATACAAGACATCAGCAAGAATTATATACTTGGATGCAAGCCTCTAAAGGTCTCGTCGAGTATTCCCAATTGTAGATTTATGGAAGGTACCAATTTTTAGATAATCAAATATCATTGCATACCATTTGTTAGAATGTTCTGTGGTGATTCCTAATATTTATTTATTTTATGCTCAATCAAAGGTTTCACAATTGTATGGATGAAAAATGTGAAATATTTTGAGGGATCATGAGGGGATATTCGAGAAGCTGTGCTTGCCATTTCATTCGCATGTTTATTATCTTTCTGTCGGATGTTATCAATGGTAAAAAAAATCAAACTTTTGTAATAGATTCATTGTAAGGTCTTCGTATTTTGATAGCTTGTCATTATTTGTTTGATATGTTCCATTTATTTGTTCAATTATTAATTATGAATCACCAAATGTTTTGATGTATGGGGCTCCCAGAGTTAATGTGACGTGTAATCCAACAATTAACGCTTCATATTATGTGGTGTTGTTTGTGCATAGGAAATTCAATCGATATGATAAGGGAATAGGTTTTCCTCTAGGATGATTGATTATAACTCCCACACAAGAGCATGTTCTGCACTTTGATCCATCAAAATATAATTCCCATTCCTTTTCATACTCTTGAATTGTCAACACTTTCTCATCAAGGAATGTGTCTTGATTAGGTAATGCTAGGGGGAAGGAGCGTCAGCTAATTGGTCGGTCAAGGTTTGTCCTTTGATTTTTTTTGTGAAACAAACTTAAGGTCAAACTTAGTCAACAACATAACCGATTTAGCTAATCACCTTGATAAATTTGTTTTACTAAAAAGGTGTTTTAGAAGATCAAATTTTGTCATCACATGTATTTCCGCATTCAGTAAATAATGTCACAACTTAATAATAGTAGCGAATACAAGGGCAAAACATTATTTCTCTATCGTTGTGTATCACTTCTCATAATCTATCAAAGTTCAACTAATGTAGTAAACAGGATGTTCCTTACCATTTTCATCTTGTTGGTCCAACAATGTTGTGAGAGCATGGGTTGATGTTGTTGTATATAAGATGAATGGTTGTTTTGCATAACAAGTTATAGAATAGGGGGAGTAGCGAGATAGTCTTTAAAATTCTCAAAATCCTATTTATAATTTGTATTCCAATTAAATTGAACTTCTTTCTTAAGGATATGTGTGAAAAGGAACGTTTAATCTGCTAAAGATGCCACAAAGCGTCAAATAGCTTGAATTCTTCCTTGTATGGTACGTAATTAGAGATGTTTCTAGGAAGTGGCATGTTAACTATCGCATCAATTTTCTTTGTGTCCACCTCAATGCCTTTGTGATATATGATAAAACCTAGAAGTTTTCCACTATCTACACCAAAGAGACACTTTTTCATATTCAATCTCATGTATTTTCGCATTTGCTCAAAGACTTTCTGGAGGAACTTCACATTTTCTTGTCTTGTTAAAGATTTGGCTAGAATATCATCAACATAGTCTTCCAAAATATTATGTATATAATCATGAAATATCAATTGCATCACTCATTGATATGTCACACCCGCATTCTTCAATCTAAAAATGCATCATTACCCAACAAAATGTTCCCCAAGCTGTTGTAAATGTTGTCTTATATTGGTTTTGAGGGCTGATAAAGATTTGATTGTATCTAGAAAATTCATCCATGAACGACAACAAAGCATGTCCCACAGTCAAGTCTACTATCATGTCAATATTAGGAAGGGGAAAGTCATCTTTCAAAGATGCTTTATTCAAATCATGAAAGTTCGTACACATCCTAATATGATTGTCAGGTTTCGCGACTGTGACAATGTTTGATATCCAAAGAGAATAATCTATAGGTCTTATAAATTCAACTTCAAGGAGCTTTTCAATCTCAGCCTTAACTAGTAAGGCTATCTTAGGGTTCATTTTCTGAATCTTTTGTCTAACGGGCTTAGTATTTTCGACGAGGACTATATTGTGTGTTACAATCTTAGCATCAATTCTTGGCATATATGAATAAGTCCAAGTGAAAAGTTTGGGAAATTCATGAAGCAAAGTTACACTATCCTCTTGTTCTTCATCATCAAGGCACTTCCCTATATTAATCACCTTCTCATTATCATTGATGTCCATTCCTATATCCATTGTATCTCCTAAAGGGAGTGCACTTGGTTTTGGAAATTTAGGGTTTTATTCTTCATTACTCATGTCCATCTCATCATTTTTCTTTTCTCCTTCATTTTGTTTGGTGCTAATCATAGCACATGTAACCTTTTTCTTTTGAAGAGGAGTAAATGGTTTATTCTAAACTCCTAGCATTTGTTTCAAGGCTTCATCATCTTTAAAGTATTCCCATGATGGTTTCAAATTCATATCAAGCAATTCAAGATGCTTCAAGGTACGATTGATTTTCAGTTTACACATAATGGTATTGATGTTTAACAAAGGTCTCTTGTTTGGTTGCATTATCTTAGAAGGACAATATCCTAAGCCACTTTTTGTTTCTTGCGGGTTAGGTTTCATAGGAACACGGATGCCTTGTTCTTTCTTTCCACATCCTTTTCACTATAACCCAATTGCTTCATAAGTTCATAACCTCTCCCATAAAGTCTTTCCATTTCTTTTGGGTTTGGTTTTGTTGATAATCTATCTCATCAAATTTTGTTGTATAACTTGTATATTCTTCAAGAGTGGATGAGGTAGATGCTTGTGAATTTTATTTTGAGCTTTGTGTCAACATAACCATTGGTTTCTTTTTATTTTCATCCTCCTTTCTTGTGATTATGTATTCTCCCATAAATGAAGGTGTGAATTCCAAGGATCCCCAATCATCATCTAATAACTTGGACACTATTTTTGGTTCTTGTTTTTCCTCTTTCATAGGTTATATTTGTGATGTTGGAATTAATGTGCTTAGAGGACTTTTCATTCCTTTTTCAACTTGTAAAAAACTCTCAGGCTCGGGATCTATTTCAACTTGGCATACTTTATTGTTATAGACATATTTCATGATACGATGAAGAGTCGAGGGCACCGCATGCATCTCATGAATCCAAGGTATTCGTAAAAGGAGATTGTATGAAAGGTCATGAGGCATAACATGAATAGGAGTCTGTAAGGTATCCTTTCTGATTGTAATAGGCAAAGTAATCACACCGAGCGGTTGCTTTACCACATTGTCAAATCCTCGAATTGATAAGGAGTCAAGTTCCATTTTTTATTTGTCCACGTGTAATCTATCTAAGAGTTTCACATTGAAAACATTAAGGGCCAATCCATTATCAACAAGGGTCCTTTTTATTCCTATTCTATTGAATTCCACTACAACAAATCCCTATGATTAGCTCCCTTTTTTACTTTGTTTTTTACTTCCACCCACTATTTTAATGTATTTTTCTCCAATTTTTGGAAAAAGTCGGTGCTATTTATCATAATGGCACTATTTTTGGAATTTTTTGTGCCAATCAGGACAATCTAATGCTAAATTATGCACAAATTAGCACCAATATTAGTGCCGAAATTAACGCCTAGCACAACGCCCAGATTAATGCCTAAATTAGTGCCCAGGTTAGGATCTGCGTTAGCGACCATATTAGCGCCTAATGTAATGCCTAATTTAGTGCCTACTTTAGAGCATGTTTTACAACCTAATTTAGTGCCTTAATTAGCACCTAATTTAGTGCCTAATTTTTTTGATCTAGCAGGGATTAAGGGTTTTAGAACAAAAAATCCTTCCCCAATATTCAATGGCCTTCAATTGCTTGCCTAAATTTTACTTGCATCAAAAGATCTAATGCCTTTGATTTTTCATTGTATTTAACACGAAATGCAACAATTTGTGTGACAAGATCCATACTATCACCAATATTCCCTTTGTATATACCCATTTATTCCTCTAGATAATCATAAAGAAAGCAAATTTCACCTTTACTACAATACTTTGTGCAGATTAAGGGTTGAGGGTTGAGGGATTAAGGGTTGAGGGTTGATGGTTTAAGGTTGAGGGTAGAGATTTGAGGGTATATGGTTCAAGGATTAGGGTTGAGGTTCCAATGTATAGGGTAGAGGGTTTAGGGGTTGAGGGATTAGGGTTTAAGGGTACTTGAGGGTTGAGGGTAGACGGTAGAGGGTAGAGAGTTTAAGGGTTGAGGGTTGAGGGTTGATGGATTAGGGTAGAGATTTTACTTGGGTTTAAGGGTTTAAGGGTTGAGACCAGATTAGGGTTGAGACCAGATTAGGGTCGAGGGTAGAGGGTATTGGGTTGAGGGTAGAGGGACGTAGAGGGTTTAACAGTTTAGGGTATTGGGTTGAGGGTATAGGGTTGAGGTATTAGGGTTGAGGGTAGAGGTTAGAAGGTTTAAGGCCGGTTTAGGGTTGAGGGTAGAGGATTTAGGGTATAGCTAGGTTTGAGGGTATATGGTTGAAGGTCGATTAGGGTTGAGGTTCCAATGTAGAGGGTAGAAGGTATAGCGGTTGAGGGTTTAGGGTTTAAGGGTTGAGGGTTGATGGATTAATGTTTGAGGGTTGAGAATTGAGGGTTGATGGTTTAATGTATAGGGTAGATTAGAGGGTAGAGGGTGGAGGGTTTAAGGGTTGAGGCTTGAGGGTTTAAGGTTGAGAGTAGAGGTTTGAGGGTATATGGTTGAGGGATTAGAGTTGAGGGTCTAATGTATAGGGTAGAGGGTATAGGGGTTGAGGGTACATATATGGTTGATGGATTAGGGTTGAGGGTCCAATGTATAGGGTAGAGGGTATAGGGGTTGATGGATTAGGGTTTAACTAGGGTTGAGGGTTGAGGGTTGAAGGTAGAGGGTTAATGAGGGTTAATTAAGGGTTGAGGGATTAAGGGTTGAGGGTTGAGGGATTAGGGTAGAGAGTTTACTAATTGGGTTTAAGGGTTTAAGGGTTGAGGGATTAGGGTTGAGGGATCATTGGGGTCGAGGGTAGAGGGTATTGGGTTGAGGGAAGAGGATAGAGAGTTTAAGGGTTGAGGGTTTAGGTTTTAGGGTTCATGAGTGTACTTTAAGGATTTAAGGGTTAATGGTATAGGGTTGATGGATTAGGGTAGAGAGGGAGGGATGGATTAAGGGTTGAGGGTTGAGAATTGAGGGTTGAGGGAAGTTTAATGTATAGGGTATAGGGTGTAAGGGTTTAGGGTTTAAGGATTGAGGGTTGAGGGTTTAAGGTTGAGGGTAGAGGGTTGAGGGTACATGGTTCAAGGATTAGGGTTGAGGGTCCAATGTATAGGGTAGAGGATGTAGGGGTTGAGGGTACATATATGGTTGAGGGACTAGGGTTGAGGGTCCAATGTATAGGTTAAAGGGTATAGGGGTTGAGGGATTGGGGTTTAACTAGGGTTGAGGGTTGAGGGTAGAGGGTAGAGGGTTAATTAATGGTTGAGGGTTGAGGGATTAGGGTAGAGAGTTTACTAATTGGGTTTAAGGGTTTAAGGGTTGAGGGATTAGGATTGAAGGATTAGGGTTGAGGGATCATTAAGGTCAAGGGTAGAGGGTATTAGGTTGAGGGTGGAGGGCACAGGGTTTAAGGGTTGAGGGTTGAGGGTTTAGGGTTGAGTGAACTTTAAGGGTTTAAGGGTTGATGGTATAGGGTTGAGGGATTAGGGTAGAGAGGGAGGGATGGATTAAGGTTTGAGGGATTAAGGGTTGAGGGTTGAGAATTGAGAGTTGAGGTCGGTTTACTATATAGGGTAGAGGGTAGAGTTGGTAGAGGGTGTAAGGGTTTAGGGTTTAAGGGTTGAGGGTTGAGGGTTTAAGATTGAGGGTAGAGAGTTGAGGGTGCATGGTTCAAGGATTAGGGTTGAGGGTCCATTGATGTATAGGGAAGAGGGTATAGGGGTTGTGGTTGGATTAGTTTTTAAGGGTACTTGAGGGTTGATGGTTGAGGGTTGATGGTTGAGGGTTTAAGGGTTGAGGGATTAAGGGTTGAGGGTTGAGGGATTAGGGTAGAGATTTTACTTGGGTTTAAGGGTTTAAGGATTGATGGATTAGGGTTGAGGGTCACTACAACAAATCCCTGTGATTAGCTCCCTTTTTTGCTCCGTTTTTTGCTTCCACCCACTATTTTAATGTATTTTTCTCCAATTTTTTGAAAAATTTGGTGCTATTTATCTGAATGGCACTATATATTCTTATCACTATCAACAATAAAAATAATATTGAGTTTGTAGTTAGTGTTGAAACCATTTTAAAAATTTATTGTCACTCCTAACAAGTAAAATTAAGCCTTATTATTCAAATTACCACTCAAATGATTTAAACCATTTAAGCCTTGAATACATGAAATATATATATAGATCTCAATAAGGCCATGAAGGTATACATAATGTCTTGAAAATGTCATATAGTGTTATAAGGTCTACAATGTCATATATGCATTTGATGAATGTCTAAATAAATTCATATAGGAATACAATTGTACACATTGGTAAAATATAAATATATATATATAAATCCATATAGGTATATACAATGATATACATTAGAATAAAAATCTACATCTACATTTCATGAAGGCATACAATAAATGTGAAAATATATGTAATTATGGAGTGTCATTAAATGATCAATGACTCTTTCTTTAGTTTGATTTGTTTCTTCATTCTTTCTTATGGAAAGAATGAAGAAACAAATCAAACTAAAAATAAATATCATTTATTTACACTAAGTGGTGTTAGATAAAATAAAAGTTACATAATGTTATTTATATTACTATCTCATACCAATGTGAGAGCCTTACGAGATAGAATTTCCATAGCAATTCCCATATCCTAGAAGAGTATGTGTTGATGTCATTAACTAAAAATAGGAACAACATTATTTGACCAAAATATTCATAACATTATTTACATACATAATGATTAAAATTAATAAAACTTATCCTTTAATGAAATTTGATAACTAAGTATCACTAATGTTTCATAATATTAAAGGTCATGTTGGAGCCAAAAATCCACCTTGGTTATTTTGCATACTTTTGTTTTCACCCATCTTCCCACACTCACCATATGTCCCATCTCCATTTCATAAACCACCAAATAAGGCCCTTGGTCATAACACTAAAGTGAATTCCCTATCTAAATTGTTCCCATAGCAGCACATGGCATGTCGCCAAGACAATGCTATATTGAAGCGAGTCTCACCATAGTCTCTTCGATGTGAGCAGAAAGTGTTGATGTGAAATGTAGATGAGACTCTCAAATTTCTAAGAGACATATTCAAATGTCCTCTTGCTAGCCTAAAGAACGATATTTCTAAGAGACTTGGACATGTCGAGGAGAAAACCTAACATGTCTCACCGACAAATTATATGGAGCATTCAACATTCAAGAAATAGAAAAACATCTCTCAGACATCGAGAGATTATCATAAAATAAATGATAGGTCACTTGTAAAACAACACAAACAAATGGAAATGTCAAAAATACATTGGCATATCAAGGAGAGAAGTAAGATATTCTCTTCGACATTCAAGGAGAAAAATATTGGCGAGACATAGGGACATCGAACAGACATTGGACAAGATCTCATCGACATCCTAACAAGAATATGTCTAGGAGACACAAAAGTATCGAGCAGATAGTATCAAATGTCTCCCCGACATCCTGGCACAAGTGTAAACACATGTTATCGATGAGACTAAGATACATTGGAGAGAGGTGACCGTGGGTCTCCTTGACATGACAAAGTCACATAGAGATCATCAGCAAGTAATACCGCCGAAGGAAGAGGTAAGGATATGTCGAAGATACATAGGCTTGTCGGTGAGAGATATCTGCCAATCTCATCGACAAAAGGGGGACCATAAGGGAAGAAAGTGAAATGTAAGTATCGAAGAGAGAAATATAAATGTCTCTTAGACGCTTCTCAAAAGATGGTCAATGATATATTGAAGAGAGATATAGGCATTGTGATTAAAGTCTCTTCAACAAAATATGAAATAATTATCACCGGATTGATTTGATTGATGTGAAGTCATCGAAGAGTCAACTGCTATTAATGTGTAAGTTGATAGGAACGGTGGTGCGGGTGCCATTTATGAACTAGAGTTGGCTCGAGCGTGTTGAATTTTGATAAATACAACCTCTAAGGAATCAAAATTCATTGTGAATTGTAGCTAAGTATCCAGAGGATGGAATTGGACGAAGGCAAGCATCTTAAAATTTTCGACATTCATTCAAGTAAGTACATCTTGGCTCAACTAAATGTAAATTTTTGAAGATAGCTTGAAGTACAACACAGCTAGGGTTAAAATGGATAAAACCCCAAAGAGAACAAGAGAAAAGAGGCAAAAAATAGAAAGTAGGCCACTTAATCAAGACTTAATAGACCTGTGTCTCAGGTCTGGGCCAAAAGCAAGGAGAAGAGCTCAATTAAACTCAACATGTGAGAGCCCAGAGGACAAGCACAAGAATGTGGGAGATGTGCGGACTCCGCACAGGGGTTATGACTGTTCATCTATCACTATAGGAAGAAGTACAAATATAGCCTAGTTTCAAACCCATGGAATTTGAATCTAGGAAAACTTGTGATTCCAAATGTTTTTGTGAATGTAGAACTAATTAAAGCACTGGCAAAGAATTATAATCCCAAAACAAGGGCAATTCACTTACATGATGGGTCACAGTTTATTATTATAACACAGGATTATATTTGTATGGTTTTCCAATTGGACACCTCCCTAAAGGTGAAATTGTAGATGAAAGACTTGTTGGAAGAGTATCGTTCTATGGATACAAGCCATAAGAGGTGGAAGTTTCCTCTGCACATGCCCAAAGGTCCAAGGAATCAACCTACGATATTTTCTAGTGATGAAATTCCCCCATTCTTTGTAGATTTGTTTCAAGAATACTATCAATACACATACTATTCAACTGGCCAAGTACTAGGAGTTGATGCCCCTACTAACATGACTATAGCTCCCATGGTTCTAGCTACAAACATTCAAAGCCAAGATGTCAGGCCCTATGACTATGCAGAGTATCTATCTAAGGCCATTAGCAGTGCTCTTAATGCTATTAAGAACAATAGTGAAGCTATCTGCTTCAAACACTATTCACTTCTTATGCATATGATATTGTATGAAGGACAAGTGATGGGAATATGGGGAGAAGAATTGAGAATAAAAGATCTGGATAGTGATGGTAATTTTAGACCAATGAAAATGTGGACATTTGTCTGGGATAGTAGATGTGGGAGATCCCACTACCTGTACTTTGAAGAATATTTTTTAAAACCCTTATGCAAATTACTTGGCCACAAATGTGACTATAATCTATCCCCATAAGTACAGAGGTTCCTCCAACCAAAGGAGAAGGGTCATGATGGAAAAATAAATCACAATTGGGGAGATTGGTATGCGTTTGTAGATTGTACTATCATTAGAGTATATGGATTTGAGGTAGCACCATATTTACTGCCTAAGACTGTGCCAAATAAGGTTGCATACTTGGAGATCATAATACAATTGTCTTACTCAGCCTTCATGCATTTGAAAAGCTATGGAAGGAAAACTTTCATGCCTTCCACTCTTTTCTTTGGTGACTTCACTATTATTGTTGATATAGGGTATGACTTTGTTGGTAGTAAGCTGGATTATTATGGCTTGCTGGAAGGAAACAAGAGAGAAAAATTTGACCCTGAGCATTTCATCTATGATGCCAAAATTTCTCAAAAACTGGAAGGATATGAGCATGAGTTCCATGTTGGTAATGTCATCAGGAACTGTGGGGAAAGTCATGTGATAATGAGGATAAATGCATACAATAGAATTGTTATGGCTGAGGCTTGGAGAATGAATAATAACCCAGCCTATGTGGAAGCTTTTCATGAAATTTGAGATCCTATGGAAAGAGTTGAGAAATTGATTCTACATGAAGAAGAAATAATAAAGGATGTAAATTTGGTGGCATTTGAGAAGAGAAGAAATGTTCGCTCTAGAAGGAAAATATAAAATATAACACCACTAGGTCATCTATCACCATAACCTACTCTAGAGGTAAGCTTCTCAGTTGACACCCTGATCATGGTTGAAGATGATACAGAAGGGGAAGAAGAGGTCACACAAATTAACACTCCTATTATTCGCTAATATGAAATGCCACTAGAAAGGAGTGTGATTAATTTTGAAGCTTCCAATGAGCTATCTGATGATGTGAGACACCGTGCCAGTCAAGAATTCATTGTAGATGATGCATTTGTCCAAAATTCTAATTTTAAGGCTTTCATCTATGAGTATAAGGGAAAGGTGGTTAGCGAAAGGATAAAATACATTGACTCTAAAAAGGAAGCATAAGCTTTGAAAGAGATTCAACATGAAATTGATAGAGAGATGAACATGAATGGTGAGAGAAGAAGAGCATTATTGCAAGAAGTTGGGGTTATGCTCCTTCCAAGGTGGGATATCAGTTCAGCCATTGTGTTTGAAAACTTTCTAAAGACAAAGAATAAAACCTTTCACTTGACAGACGAAGCTGGTGATAAGATCTATACTGGATCAGAATATAATCCTGATAATACTACTTTACAGATATGGGAACTTTACCCGCCAGGCAAAAATCCTTCCCTTATTGATCATGATCAAATTTATGGACATCTTTTGGTGCAAAGGGTAGGAGAGATAGATCCTATGGAAACTACTGACTTGAATGTAAATGTAGCCAAGTTTACCAAGGCTCAAATTCATAAACTGATAAGGGATAACAAGGGACTGATAGAAGAGAATGAAAGGCTAAAGCAGGAGTTGATCAACTACAGAGATAGACTGCCTTCTTCCTCAAGGCTTTACTCTCCATTGGTTGAGCATGAAAGAAAGATGCTAGAAGAAATGTCAGAAACTACCTACTGGAAACACAGACATGAGAAAGTTCAGAAGGAACAGGAGGAGTTAAAAGGAAAGCTCAAGACCACCATCTTTCAAATGGCATCAGAGATAGTTAGCATGAGATTTGAAGATCTGTCTAAGCATGTTGAACAAGTCTGGCATATTCATGACAAAACATATGCAACATTATTGGAAAACACTAGATTGAGTGACAAAATGAAGTGGAGTCTCACATCATAGCAAAGAAGGAAGATAACACTATTGTGCTGCAAGAATATCAAGAGCTTATGAAATCCCATAAAGATTTCCATAGCATCTTAACACATGAGTTAAGTTACTTTAGTCAGCCACTAAGTATGGCCTTGCCCAAATTCTTCAAGGAAATAGAATTGAAAGATCAGGATACATGGAAGGATGAGATAGCCCACTATTTTCCAATTGTTCTTAATGCAATCAATGACAAAGATGAGGTACTTAAGAAAACACATCAACAACTTGGAAGAATTTTTGAATTGGAAAATGTCATGAAAGATATTATACAAAATGAAGAAACTCATGCTAAAAGTGGGTACATTGAACATTTCTCAAAGATAACTCGTTCATTGCGCAGGCCAAGTAAGAGAGGAGTAACAGGGACTGGAGTTTGATGGTTTTGATACACGGTCATGGTGCATGAGCCTTCAACAGGTCTTAGGTGATCACGAGCGTTTGTTGGAGATTAACAGACTATAGTGCATCCACCAAAAAACTCTTAATATTTTTATGTTTTATGCTAATTATGTTTTAGTTATGAAGCGATGTGACTTTTTTGTAAATAGGCCTAAAGCTTGTTGCTTCCCATGCAAATAGGGAAACTAGGGTCCAATTTTGAAATCATCATCATCAGATCATATTCCATTAGAGTAGGCATTAGTAAGAAGATAGGTTGTATAATCCACCCATCCATATCATACTAAAATACTTTTGTTACAAATGCTTATGTTTTGAAGTAATACAATGGAGCAACTACTTATAATTCGTGATCCATTTTCAGTGTTCAATTATTGTGTTAATTTTCATTACTTATCTATTACTTTTTTGTCTCCAAAGTGGTCTTTTCAAGTTATTTAAGTCTTCAAGATTTATTAGAACACATTTGTTGTTACTGTGTGGATGCTTTGATTGGTTTCTGGTTGATGTGAATTAAAAATCCTTTCAAATAGTTTACTTTAATTGGTCCCTGCACAGGGTTAAAATCCTTTTAAAGAGGCTATGTTATTACCATGTATATTTTTTTCTACATACTTCATCATAAAATTATTAGACCCATTATCACATATAGACCCACAAGAATGGTGAATGTGCCATGAATCTATAATAGAATTCCTAATTCGATGATTATTTTATGATGCAATTATGACATGTGGAATTAATATGCCATTTTTATCCAATGAGCTCATCTTGGGATTTGGGTGTTTATTTTCTAATTAGGTTTTTGGGTGCCACTTTTTTTGGTGGTTTTAGTTCATGGTTTTGTAATCACTACTTATATTTATATGATGCTTGAGATTTAATTTTAAATAAATCAATTTATAGGTAATGATATGCTACTAGAATCACTCTAAATCTTTGGTTGGTGATGCTCCTATAAACAAATTTCCCTTCAAGTTTATTATAAATATGTTAGACTATTGAATGGTAAATTGGGCTCTTTTGAGTGTGATTTTTTCTCCTAAAAGGGTTTTTACAATGTACACTTGTGTTGTGTTATGTTTTTGTTTATGGTTTATATGTATTTCTCCTTTTTGTAAATGTAAATATATTAAAATTTTCACAATAAGCTCCACTAAGATTAGTTTATGAAGAATTTTTTTGTACCCTAATTTCTTTCATTTGGTAATATTCTTATCAACTTAAATTATAGGTTTTAGGTAGAGAATTTTGTTTACTAATATTCATTTAAATGTGATATTTCATAGAAGGGTTTGATCTTATTATAGGAAGAGATGGCAATCACATTGACGGTAGAAATGGAGAAGTTATTAGGCACAAAATTTAAGCTTTAGAAGCTTAAGATGGAGTATATTATTGTGGATAGAGACATATGGGTTATAGTAGCTAGATAAAAACCTATTGGAATGTCATAATAAGGCAAAAAAATGGAAAAAAAGATAAGAGTCGCATTAGACTCTATTTGGCTAATTCAATATTGTTGAATGTACATGAAGAGACCATTATAGCACTTATTTTAAAGAAATTGGGAGATACATATCAAGCTAAATCTATAGTTAATAAAATATTTTTCATAAACAAGTTATAGACCATCAAAATGGAGAGTGGTGGTTCTATAGTTTAACACTTGAATTAATATTACTAAAGCATTTCAAAGTTTAGGCCATAAGAATCATCCTTTTTTTAAAATGGATTGCAAATAATTCTGAAAATTTAGAAGTCTTGGTCATTAACATTATTGTCTGCTGCAATGTCATCCAGTGTTTTATTGTCAATGTTCACATGTTCTTTCAAGTATTTAATATTATCATCATCCTCATCTTGAATTGCATTATCTTCATCATCATTGAAATTTGACTATAGACCATCTATATTGTTACCAGATGTATTTGGATCATCATTTTCTATGCCATCCATATTGTTGTCTTCCATAACATCATCTAACTTTGGATTGTTGTCTTATTGTGCCTGAACATAACCATCTTCAACATCATCATGGATATCAATTTCTTTGATGTTCTCTAATCCCTCTCTATCATTTTGTTGGCCATCATTATTTTGCCCAATATCCACTAATGTTTCGTCAAATACATGCCTTAATCTTGGATCATAATGTATGACAAATATCCATTTCGGGTCCAAAATATCTTCATAGAAAAATACCTGCACATGAACGACATACATATATTAGATGTATGTTATAAAAAATTTATTGATTAATAAACACATGTATATATTCATAATAAACTATGAATTAATAGATTAATGATCACTATCGCTTCTTGTTTGAGTTAAAAAAATGCCTGCTCACAATGAATTAGTAGAACATGAGGCTCCTTATCCTTCAGTAGGAAGCATGAGGAATCTATAGAAAATAATCCACTATGGGTATCATGTCTTTGTGTCCTCTCAAATGCTTCATACCATCTACACTTAAAAATACAACAATTAAAAGAGCAATAATCCAACTCAATAATTTCTTGTATTTTCCCAACATATTGTAGATTCCCTTCAATTATATTCTTATCTTTCGAGCTTGATCGACTGGATTACTTGAAGTCAACCATGATGCCACAATCGAAGGATGGTCTCTTCACATCTACACTTTCTACATGATAATGTCGACCATATGCCCACATTGCTGGATATTTCCTCGCCTATGAAAGACCATTTATTTCAATGAAAAAAAATATAATGATGAATATTAAAATAGTTAATAGTGTAAAAACTATAAGGAAACAACATTTTGTAAAATTCCAACTATTCCTTTCTTTCACATCCTCTAGACATGTTGATTTCATCTTCTATTATGTTTGAATCTATACCTGCATCTTCTATTTGATTTTGAATTTGTTCAGTAACCCATTCTAGTGTGAAATATTTTCCCCATACCCCAAGCAGATCAGTGGGAAGTGGAGCATTCTTTGGGTTCAATCTCTTAAACTGGCTCCTTGCTTCTAACACTTCTCTCTTTTTATCATATAAATCAATCCATTTGTTCATAAAGTCCATATGGTACAAAATGAACTTTTTGAATATAGCACTCTCATCTACACCTATTACATGTCAACATGTTTATTTCAAACTCCAAATGTCATGTTGTTTAGTTGACAAATAAATTACATAGTAAATTAATGATTGCAAGAAAAACAACCACACTGATCATGAATTTACTTACTAATTTCTACTTGAACAACATTAGATTGTGGTTTTTCTCCATCAATAATATTTGATGCTCATTCTTCAGCCCAAAAGCATGGCCCATCTTCAAAATCCTTACCAAGGAATTCACACAAAAAGAAAAATGCTTCATTCAATACATACCCTTCAGCCATGCAACGCTCTGGATGTTCCTTTTGTCAGACATATCTTTTTAGAGTTTTCATATACCTCTCAAAGAAAAACATCCATCTCATTGATACGACACTCGCCAATTCAATGTCATCGACTAGGTGTATAAGTAAATGGACTTGTAGGTCCATGAAACTTATAGGGAGCTCCTTCTCAAATACACATATAATTTCTGCAATTTCCTTCTTCCATTTTGGCACTTCACATTCGTGGATCTCCTTGGAGTCACCCATCTAATATAATAATAATAATAAATTAGTATGAACCTTTAGTCAAAAATTAAAATGCAATATAATATCTCTATGTCTCTCACACATGAATATTTCATATAACCACATACCTTGTAAATGTTGACAATCGACTTATGGCATTCCTTAAGTCAGCTGTAAGACACAAATCCCCCATAATTTCCAATGGCATGATATGCTATCAAACACATTTATGAAAAGGTCATTAGTAATTTTTTCTCACACAACAAAATATCAAAATATATTTAGTACTTAATCAATGTTACTAGTAAATGTTAAATGATGATATATAATACCTTCATAAAATTATGAAAATCATGTGTTTTAAATCCTGTGATATGTCCATCAACTATAAAAGCTTTAGCTAATGATGACCCAGATCTAGTAGGTGTCCTGGGAAATCATGAATAGTCCAACATAACACACCATACAACATGAAGGACCTATTTGATGGAGGACATGATATGTCATGCATTCTTATTTTTTTCCATAGCAGTTGCATCTCATCAATAAAAGGCGCAAGATAAGCATCCATGTTTTTAACTTGATGTTTTCCTGGAACAATGAGAGTCAGCATAAGGTGCTCCTTTCTAACACTCATCCATGGGGGAATATTGTATACTATCAATCCGACTGGCCAAACACTATAATTTGAGCTCAGGAAAGAGAATGGGCACACCCCATCATGTGCAAGACCAAACCTGATACTACGGGGTTCATCTTTGAATTTTCTTGGCCATTTTTCCTCTGTGTTTCATTGCTTTGGAGTCAGCCGAAATTCACATGAATCCATCTTCACTCCTATTCTTTGCATGTCATTCCATCAATTGTGCAAGTGACTTGCAACGAAACATTCGTTGAAGTCTAGGTATAATAGGAATGTGACTTAAAACCTTCTTTGGAACTATAGGACCTTGTACACCTGTATGATATCTCTTCTCTTTTCATATAGGGCATTGTACCTTGTTTTTATATTCATCTTTGTACAAAATGCAATCATTTTTACATGAATGAATTTTCTTATATTCAATCCCCGACTCAACCAACAACAAACGTACCTTTCTACAAGTTGATGGCAACACATTCTCTTCAAGGAATATTTTAGTTTTTAGTGCCCTATAAGATTGCCAGAGATTAAATCAATTGAATTTTTGACTTATGATGAACATGTTTGATATGTCAATCTATACTAGGACTGTTTATATACAATATATGGTTTTAAAAGCCCCTTAAAGAAATATAAACAAAGTTGATGAATGTTTACGAATTATGTACACCAATTGAAAATGCAAAGTAAGAAATAGATTTCAACTCACTTCAATAGGGTAGTGAATCCTTTATCTGACCAACCAAATAGTGACTTGATTTCTAATAATATTAATGTGCATGCTAGTTTTGAGGTTCTACTTGCACCTAATTTGAACACGGGTGTCTTCGTTGCTTGCTTGATGGAGTCTTTTAGGTTGTTATCATACAAATTACATTGGTGGTAATTACCCCTGCTATCATCATTATTGTCAGCCATATGATCATTATTTTCATCATTGTTTCCATCCCCAAAGAAACATGTAAGCATTCCATTCAATCCTTCTTCATGCACTACATTTTCACTATCATGATCATCATCATTAAGGCTAGGTGACATGTCATCAGTGTATGTGGATCTCATCAGCTCTTCAAATTTCTCAGCTAGTAGTATTCTCTTCAATCTTGCTCTTTTCGCCCTGGTATTGTTTAAAGGATGGTTTGAATCATCCCATTCAAATCTTAATAACCCAGTTGGATCATGGGTATTAGTATGTGTTCATCAACATCTTCTACCTATCAACAAACACAAGAATTATTTAATGTTTTCCAACAATTGGATAAATCATAAATGTATCAATTTCAAATAAATATAATCAAATATGGCTTAAAAAATATAAATATAAATTGTATGAACATATATACATCAATTGAATAATGGAAAATTATTTTATAGGAGGAAGCCAAAAGAATGAGTTTCAAAATTTTGAAATATAACCACCTTTAACTCTTTCACACTAAAAAATAAATAGTATTTCTCTTTAAGATGTCAAACATTTCTGAAGGCAGAGTAGAATTTTTTTTCCTTAAACTAGATGTGCATTCTATATGCTCTTCTTCTCTATTAAATAAGAAGCTTTTACTATCTAAGATTGTGCATGGGTTCCATCTTCATTTGTTTCCTCTATCATATAAAATATCATTATGTTTCTATCAAGCACATAAGAAGGTAAACTGGCCATCAAATAAGTTAAATTATGTAACAAATGTATGGTGAAAAATATCTAAAGAGTAGCTACAAGGATCATATATATGCCAATTATCACAATGATATGAACATATAGTCACACCTTACTAATTAAAGATAAAAATAAATATCTACGTAACTCCAAATAAATATCTTAAATTTACAATGAAAGTATTTTATGAGGATAAGCATACCTTGTCCCAAGAATTTCCCATTTCTAGACTACTATTTTTTTCTAGACAACTATTAGAGTTATTGATCAATGAAATTTGGTATGTACTTGCCAATTATTTTTTATATAGTCCCTACCTATATTTTAAAAACACATCCCTACTACAAATAATAGTGATCATCTTATATTTTTCTCTTTGTAGTTTGGTTTTTGTCACTTCATCAAATCTTAAAGGATGGAGGAATTTTATTAAATATTTTAGACACAAATATTCTCATAGACATGTATAAAAAATATTTAATCATAGAGAAGACGCATGAACTATTTGAAAAAATACTTCAAATAATGTTGTTATGCCCTTACCTTCTTTTAAGTGATTGAAATTTTTTATATGCTATTTTTATTTTATTTTTGTAATCCATCAAAACATAAAGAATAGAGGAAATTCAGCAAATGTTGTATTTGTAACTACCCTGATAGACGTATGAAAAATGTGGAAGAATAGAAAAGCCACATGAACTATTTAAAAAAATACCTCAAAGAAATGTTGGCATACCCTTACCTTCGTTGAAGTAATTTTGATTAAAATTTTGAATATATCATTTACTTGATTATGTTTTTTCATCCATCAAAGTATAAAGGATAGAGGAATTTCATCAAATGTTTTAGTTGGAAATAGACTCATAGACATGTAAGTTGAATGTGAAAACATAGACAATAAACATGAACTATTTGACAAAATGCCTCAAAGACATGGTGTCTCATGAAATTCCATGATTTCAAGATATGCTCATAGGAAACTTTTGTTGAAAAATATTTACAAAATTTCAAGAAAATATAATTAGAAAGTTTAAGATTAATTCTTAGAACCTTTGTCAAAAACATCCTTGCATGTGCGAAATAGGATCTTTGGAATAGGATTGGGTGTTTATGAAAACATAATGAAAGTGGATTTGTGTTATATTATACTTGGAAATGCTCTAGTAGACATTAATCAACCATAAAACTTGGACCATCTTTGTCAAACATGTTGTAGATGAACTAAATTGTTATTTAAATGAATAAAAAACATTTCATTAACTTATTTGAAGTAATTTTCATTGAAAATTAAAAAAATTCTTAAACAAATGAAACTATAAATGTACACACCTCGATATAACTATAAAGCACCAACTATTCACCATAACTAGAGTTCATAAATACAACCATACTATGAATAATTCTAGTTTAAATGATTTGTTTAAAAATGAATGATAATAAAAATATCAATTCACACTTTTTTGGACAAAAAAAACTATATTCCTTAGAATTAGAATTCAATGGTTACTTAAAACTCTCTTACAAGTTCTCCAAACCATATACTTAAAATACTCTTACAAATCATTGTACTAATTTATAAAATTCAATTAGCGATAGTATGTATATGTATTTAAAAAATTATTATTATTTTTTAATTGTATATAATTACTCCAATACTATAATCAAGGAAAATACAAAAATCTCCTTCAATAAACCTTGTAAAAAACTCATATATAATTACAAGGATAAAAACTAAATATAGTTATACTATACATAGAATTTTTCGTACTACAAATTTGATGTAGGTGTTATTCTTAAGACAATTATGAATTTAACTAAATTTGATGCTTGCAATTATACCTTTCTCATTGATTATTGCATAAGTACTAGATGTCGTTGTAATATCTTTGATAGAGTCCTATGTGATATTCTCTTGATTTAATTCTTAAGTTTTTTTCTTATATGGATAGTATCTACCTACTCAAATTAGAATCATGATAATTTGAAGTGAAGGGTTTAATTTCAATTTATAAGATTTCAAGGATATAGGTGGATGGATAGGATTAAATCTTAGAATTGAGAACTTATCCCATGAAAGATGGAGTGGATGAGGATAGGTGGCAGTTTATATTAGTCAATTAGTTGATATATTGATTTAATATATTTATTTTTCTAAAATAATTAACCAATATGATTTTGATTTGTTGATATTTTCTCCTTTTTGATGATTTACAAACCATTTTGATCAATTAGTTAATTGACTCGATTAATTTGTTTAATTTATCATGATTTAACAAATCAATTATGATATTGGATTTTATTTTATTATTTTATATATGTGTGAGAAAATAATTTGTTTAAATTATTTAAGTAATAAATATAATTTAATTAATTTTATATTGATGAAGTGGATTAATTAATGTGAGGAATTATTTTAATGAATAGAATTTGTTAGGAATTGAAATGAAGATGATGTTATGAAAAATAGCATTAGTGAGATTTTGGTTTCTACATTTTTTCCCTCTTTGAAATGCCATTACAACTACAAGAGGTGATGTCATTTCAAAGAAAATTAGATATAGGAAGTTGTTTATAGAATATGCCTCAAGTTTCAAATGTTAAGGACTAGTTGATTTGATAATGTTGTTGATGTGGGAATGAGATATCCCAAGAGACAACTCAAGGACTAGTTGAGATTGGATTCAAAGGATCTTTAACACTTGGAGGATTAAAATTTGGCATTGGATGGATTTAGGATTTGAATGGATGATGAGATGTCCCCTTAAGATGATGGGAAAGTTCAAAGAACACAAGTGTGCTCTCAAAATGGATAAAACTAAAATTAGTAAGGGATGCACATTTGTGGATTAGGTTGGGATGGTGGAGTTATTAAATGAGGGTGTTTTATTATACATTATGATGTTAGAAATGGAAATGAAGTATTATAATCTTCGGAGTATTTTGATCATAGGTAGATATTAGGAATCTGCAAAGAGATTATAATATATTTAAAAAATATTTTTTTTATTTTGTATAGATATTATGCATCATGAATAATGGGTCATAATGACAACATATCATATCCATAGAGGACTAACTTGAAAAATAAATCATAAGATAAAAGAAAACAAAGACACGTAGAATCCATAAAAAATAACAATAAAGATTAAAGTAAATACAAGATACATGCCCCAATAATCATAACCACGAGACACAACATAGTGGGTTCAAAGATGGGTTTTGGTGTTTTTTCCTTTGCTATATTAAGATATTGTGAATTTCTAGGGAAATTTATATTTTGGAGTGAGTATCTACATTACCAAATTTTGGTACCTAAACGAGCTTTTTAACTATATAAAACATGGAAAATAGGTTCAACTCTTGAGCACCAAAGTAAAGTGTAAAAGGATTATTTTAGCTTATTAAAAAAAGGTGTGCAATTTGATTTTAAATTTGTGTATTCATTTATCAAACTTGCATGAAACTCATTTGTAGTTTTCTAACTAATGGTCCTAAAAAAAATTTATACAAAAAAGAAAAAAAAAAGTTGGTTACAAAAAAAAAAGACTTACATAAAACTCAATGAGCTTAGAAAAACAATGAAATGTTAGAAATATTTTTTTATTAGCTATAATTTTATTTTATTTTTAAACAGTTTTTTTCTTTTTCATTAAATTTTGTTTTTATAAGAAATGTTTAACTAAACTTGCATGATCCAAAAAAGTAATAAACAAGAAATCCCCTCAAACTAAGAGTTTTTTTTTTTTTCTTTCTTTTTTTATATAACTTGAAAAAAATCACACATCTCAAAAAAAGGTATATCAGATAATAATGCGATATATAGATCAATTTATATCTACAGATGCTTGTACATAGTCTTCAATTATATCTTACCCAAAAAATGCTCAAAACTTACAAAAATAAATCAAAAATTAAATCCTATAATATAAATATTAGCTCGAAATAGAGTCCCACTAGGCGTGCCAAATGTAAGCATGTGAAATTAGTAAAATAAGAGTTAAAACAATATTAAAAATTATTACTCTAACATTCATGCAAACCTCCACTAAAGCACTATGTGAATATTCTCTTGATTTAATTCTCAAGTGTTTTTTGTTCATTGGACAACATCTACCTATTCAAACTAGGATTGTGGTGATTTGAAGTGAAGGGATTGATCTCAATTTATAAGATTTTGGAGATATAGATGGAGGGATAGGATTTAATCTCAAATCAAGAGTTTATCCTATGCAAAATGAAGTGGATGAGAATAGGTGATGACTATTATTAATCAATTAGTTAATTTATTGATTTAATGGATTTATTTATTTATATTTTTCAAATGGTTAACTAATTCAATTTTGATTTCTTAATTATTTTTCCTTTTTGATGATTTGTTAACCATTTTTATCATTTAGTTGTCTAATTCGATTTATTTAGTTCATTTTATCATTGTTTATTAAACTAATTATCGATAATAGATTTTAAAATGGAATTAATTTTAGTATTTTGGATACTTGTGAGAAATTATTTCTTTAAATTAATTAAATAATAAATATTATTTACTTAATTTTGTTTTGATGAAGTGAATTAATTAATGTGACATAAATTTTTCTAATAAATAGTTGTTGTTAGGCATTGAGATTATCCTTAGTGAGATTTTAGTATTTATAGTTGTTATAATTTTTTATGGTAATTTGAGAAAGTTATGTATAAATTAGAATTTTTTAATGAGATGTAATATTAGATTATTTTTTCATAATATAAGTTATCAATTTGATATGTATATGGTCCTTGTGAATCGACTCATAAATATAAAAATAACTGTCAAGGTTTGAAATATGTTACACTAAGAAAATAATGGCATTCCTTAAGAAAGATCTCTTTGAATCGATGTTTGTATTATTTTATAGCATATGCACCTAAGTGAAGGAGAATGTGATTCCTTAAGCCTATATATTTTGTCTTAAGAAACTTATGAATATTTAACTATACTTTTTTGTTGCAATTATACTATTCACCTTGATTGACTATGTGTGTAGTTGTTATATGGTTGAGATGATTTGAGAAGTTTATGTGTGAATTAGAACCATGTGACTTAGAGCTTCTCAAATGAGTTGTTATAACAAATTATGTTTCCATAATGTAAGTTTCTAATTTTATATGTATATAGAATATATTATTCAATTTACCACATGGATTAAGTGGATATGTTATTCAATTGATTGAAGTAAATTTGATTTGATGTCATAATAATGATATGATTGGTAAGTTGAAATATCATTATCTATTGTTGTAAACCTCTACATAATTATAAGAGTACCTTTATATTTGTTACTTAAATATTAAAACTATGATAGTTTGATTTGGTTGGTATTTCTCATTGGACCATTTCTTAAATTTGTGATATAGAGACCTACTATTATTATTAATCTTTTATAAATGGGAAAAGGTAATAAGATGTTACAGATAAATAAGACAATTCAAGGAAACACATATCATCCTAGAGAAATTAGGTGGTGTTTGTGGTATGTTTAGCTGGATCTATTAAATTTTATGGGATATTTAAGTGGGAACAGTAAGTATTAAATAGTTCATGAATATTTTTGACATAATCTAACAACTTGAGTCTCATACATGTAAAACTATGCCTTCACAAATACATATTATTTTTGTATAATCTATATTTTCCATTTCATATGTATAATATAATGCATGGTTCAAATTACAACATGAACTATGGCAGATGTTTTCTATAGTTGACTAAAGTAAGATTAATTTGATTCAATATGAATGGCATGCTTGATAAGTTAATTTTTCTATAAGTTGGATAAGATTCCTTCATATACAAATGGGGGTTAAATCCTCACAATGAAAAGCGGGAAAGGATTGAAGGCGCTGAAGGAAGCATGAAAGTGGAGGAAGGGATTTTTGGGGTCTTCAAACATTGTGGAGGTTTTAGTGGCATTCAGACATTATCCTAATACATGGTATTTTTCCATCATATCTAGTAGGATGCCAAGGTTCCTCCAAGTCCAATTAGAGCCAATTTTCCTGCATGAAGAGGTTTCACATAGAACAAAGAATAAGGTACCTTGAGAAGATTCTAGGGATGCCTTGATCAATCTAAATGGAGGTAAAAGCATTTATGATTCCTAATGAAGGTCGAATTTTCATAAAGAGCAATAGGTAGAAGTTGGGCTTGAAGCTTGAGCTCGATATAAAGAAAAGGAGTGGGACCGAAAAGGAAGAAAAGTAAGAGGATGAAGTCGGACCCAAAGCCTATAATGAAGGTCGAATTTTCATAAAGAACAAGAGGTAGAAATTGGGCTTGAAGACTGAGCTCGATATAAAGGAAAGAACCGGACCGAAAAGGAAGAAGAGTAAGAGGATGAAGTTAGGTCCAAAGTCTGTAATGAAAATCAAATTTTCATAAAGAGCAAGAGGTAGAAATTGGGCTTGAAGCCTGAGCTCAATATAAAGAAAAGAAGTGGGACCGAAAAAGAAGAAGAGTAAGAGGATGAAGTTGGGCCCAAAGCCTGTACCTCGATGTGGAGAAGTCCCATAGGCATCAATCAATAAAGGATGTAGACCTGAAAGAGGAATGAGATAGAGCATGAGGTAACGGTTAGACCTGAAGCCCAACCCTCGATTGGGTTTGAGCTAAGGAAAACTCTGGATTTCCAAAGAACAAGGAGCTCAGCAAAAGTAAAGGCCGAAGTCAAGGAAATGACATAAGACATGGAGCAGGCCTGAAGTTCGATCATTGATCACTGACAGCTAGTACAAAGGCGGGACGCAAAGAATTTTAATGCTTTTCTCATGTTGTGATAAGGCTACAATAGCTCAAAACTTGGTGAAATAGCTACAGAAGCCCAATCTTTTTTTGCTAAAATACATAGGAGGCCATTTTTGGTGCGATATTTTCCAGCGATCCCTCTGTAACACATTGAATGCTATGATAACTCTCTCTAGAATTTTAAATCTCAATCCAAGAAATTTCAGACAGATATTAAATGGTTTCAACATGGATCCAAGATAAAAAGAGCGGTGCCATGCCGCATTTAACATTGTCAGACTCCTTTTAGATGTGTGGCCTTCCTCAGCCATGTTTTTTTGCAGAGTTCCCAGGTATTTTCTATTAGATCACCTACTTTTCATTAACTCAAACTTGTCAAAGGCGTTGGAATGTTTGTTCTTTGTTGTTGATCATATCTTTCTCTATAAAAGTGTTAGATATTGTAGGAAGCAGCTAGGGTTTCCCTCTCACCACATTATCTTTCTCTCTCCTCCTCCCATTGGAGATCAATAAAAGGCAGTTTGTCACTCATTTGTAAGGTTTATTCCCCTTATTTCTTGAATAAAGACTCTTTTTTTATATTTTTGTAACTCTAAATTGGCTCAGTGTCTCTATATTAATGAATAAATTATTATTTTTGTTGGTGTAAATAGTGACTTTATTAAATTAGTTAGATTTTAGCATATCTAGAGAGAGTCCTATTTGCATTGCTTAAGTCTCCACTTAGGGACTTTTGTAGTTTTGTCTCATCTCATGTGGTTGAGACAAGTATCTTTACTTTGTGAGACACTTCTTACATGTACACTTTCCACTCAGACAACACTTGTCATGTGAGTTAACAAGTGTTCCAACATTGGAGGGGTAGTCACTCATTGTGTTCAACTTGCCTACCTTCACCACCTTTCCTATATATGCAAGGTTTCTATAAACATTCAAATCATCTCTTGATAATATCAATTAGGCTTATTTGTGTGCAATTATTTTGTGGAAGTTTCTTGGTTTTTGCTTTATGATCTTAGAAATCACATGGTATCAGAGCCTTGCTAGCAAAACCCTTCCCAAAATCTTACATCAAACCTAGTCAAAAGTTCCTCATAGAGTCATTTTGTAGTTGATTTCTAATTTGGTATTTATTTTGTGAGTTTTTTAATATAGCTCAATAAAATTATAGGTTGTTGTGGTGTAGCATCATGCAAAAGCAAAAACTTGTGTGTATACATGAAATTGTGTGTGTATATGGAGACTAAAATTAATCTATTTGCATGCTTGATTTGATACAAAGGAATCTTATCTTATAAAAAAATTAACTTATCAAGCATGTCATTTGTATTGAATCAAACATTTAGAATCCATGAACTTCTATTGTAGACTTGAGCCACGATCTTGTGTGAAGAGGTTTTGTGATGACTTATATTGTTGTAGGCCATGTGCACCTAACAAATTAAATATTGAGAGTGGTGTGTAGTGGATGAGATTCTCAAAGGAGCAACATCAATTGTGAGGTCTCAAAGAAGAATAAGGGCAATCTCCTCAAAAAGATAGAATCAAAGTCTAAGACAAGAGTAGAGTTGTGAATTGTCACCCTTGACAATTTCACACTATTTTTTGCTCCCCCTAAATTATTGAGCCTAATTGAGTCCCTAATTTCCTAAATTAATGCATTCTATAACTCATTTGTACCACTTTCTGAGAAATTGCAAGCATTGAACAAATGCATACATTTAATTTTGTGCCCTTGACACCTCATGTCCTAAAATTAGGGCTAGGACCCCCCTACTTAGCCAAGACCCAATTTTGGAGATGTCGAAGTGGCCATTTTAACATTCAAAATCCAACTTGCAAAGGTTGGTTATCGAGATCTAATTTTTGAGGAATTGGATAAATGCCTATAAGTACCTAGTCTTTTCACCATTTGAAACTAGAAGAAGCAAGTAGGAGATTTTATGAGAAAGCATTATAGTCAAGAGCAAGTCAAGAGTAGCATTTTAGAACATCATTACAACAATTCAAGATCCAAGCATAATGTCAATGTGTATGTGAGTTCATGTTGTTTTATTATCATTGTTTTGTGAAGGCTAAACCCTTTTGTAGGTCTCCAAAGCATTCTAAGCATTCAAACAAGCAAAATCCAAGACCTTGAGGTGATGTGTATGACTTCAGTCTTTTAAGGAGGCCATTAAAGGGTGGTGAGTTGCAGCACTTTGTGATTTCATCATTCCTTCCTATCCATTTATCTATTTTATCATTGACATTGTCATTGTGGAAATGGAAACACTTATACAGGGTTTGACTGAGGCAAGCCCCTAAATGGCCCAACATTTTCTCTCTTTTATGAATGTGCATATTTTAGGTTTGAAGAGGATTTAAGAGAGCTTGAAGCCAAAAATGCTTATTCTTGCATTCAAATCCCTACATCTTGTCAAGACATGGAAACTCACCTACAAAATTATCTGACAGCATTCTGACAACTCTACAACCAGAAATCAAAAGTTGAGATTTGTCATTAGAGGACCTCAAAAGAAAAGTAGGACACCCTATCAGAGACCCATATGCCCATAGGCGTCCCAGTCCTCTTGTGCATGCCAAAACCAATTTTTTAGGATGGATACACAATCTCCTGCACCTTCCAAGTTTTCCTTCAAACTATTATTTTCATTTGTTATTTGTCGAGATCTTGCATTTTATGTATTAGGTCACATAGTCTAATTAGGTTAATCAAGGAAAATCAATTCCAATCAATTTCCAAGGCCCTAAGCATGTAGAACCAGGTCTGATTGACTCACCCTCCTAATTGAAAGTCAATCTATTTGTTAGAAACCAAGATTAGACATGCAAACCAGAAAATACATTCCACAAGAGAAAAATAATAAAAAATAGAGCAATTTGCATTAAGATGTGCAAATGAATTGTATTCAGGAATTGAGAAAATACAAGGGATGAATTTCTTTATAAAAGAAATGTATGCATAACCCTAAAGGTAAAACCTAATGTTGACCTAAAATTAGCTCAACTAAATAAAGCTTACTTATTAATTAAGTAAACTAATTATTACCTAAGTAAACTTAATAAAGTGTAATTAAATAATTAATTACACCAACACCCCCCTTAAGTGCAACTTAGGGAGACTAAAAAAGCATACACCTAATGCTAGGATGAATGCATGAATGGGTCCCGACTACAAGGCCATGTTAGGTACCCATGTACAAATGCAATGAATGGGAAAGAGGAGAAAACCCAGTGGGATAAACACACCCCCCTCAATGAGATGACTGGCTGCAAAGAAGCACTGGAAGAACACTGGTGGAGTAACACTAGAATCCTGAATCTGGCAAGCAAGGAAAGATATCTCTGTTTACAAGAAACCATATGAAAGTCACTGAAGGACTCAGGTGGAATCATGATAATGCAACAGAAGACCTGATGCCAAGGAACACTAGAAAACTCACAAACTAGAACAACCCTAGAGTCTATAAAGCAACAATACATGAATAAATGATGCCCCCCATAAGAGGGAATGATATGATGAAATAATCTGGAGGCTATGTGTATCTCAATGCCGATGCCAAACTGTGACTAAAACTGATCCATAGGAGCAAGTACCATGAAGATTCTGGAACATTAACCATAAAATGAATGGCCCTCAAACTGAGATGTGACTCGTTGTGACTCTGATACAATTCAAGATCATTAACCATAGGTTTTCAATTTTAGATGTGAACCAATGCGAACCAAAATGTGTCAAGCTATGAGCAAGATGTGGCCAAAAGAAACTATAGAATCCAGATACAACTCATGCGAGTTGTCATCAATATGAAGATGTGATCAAAGTGCATGCAATGCAACTACACTCTAATAAAATTATTATGCAAGAAACCCCCCTGATGGAACTTTATATAAGTTCATTTATTACAATACCCCATGATTGTAAAAGGAGAACATGCAAAAAAATAGCATAAATCAAAGAGAAAATGCAAACCTAGTGCATGAAAACAAAAAAGAGTGCATGCACAAACCAATGTTCACATCTTCCTCCATGATAAAAAAAAATTGACCTCATATCTATGTAGAGGACTGAATCAGCTTTCCAGTGCCGCTTGAATCGCAAAAAAGGGATAACCAAGGCAAAAGATATGCCCTCCGAAGCGAAAATTGCTTCATCTAACTTCATAGGCCGAAAAAAGAATCAAAAATGCAAAACAAGTAAATCAAACCTGCACCATTGGATAGTTCCTAGAACTAGCTTTCCGACACCTATTCATTTTTTAAAAACAGACATGGTACGTAAAAGTTATGCCTGATTCCGTGAAAGTGCTCCAAACTACCCAAGTAGACCCTCCATAAGCCCTGGGGGCTAAAAAAATTCAGCCCCTGGTCGCATGCAAGACCGTGGTGTTAGCAGCTTGGGGTCTGGGGGGGAGCCCCTGGTCACCCATGTGACCGCGATGGGGGGTTGGGAGGTTGATGGGGGCTAGGCATGGGGTGCTCGGTCCCCAATATGACATGTGGTTGGCATGAAGGAGCCCCGAGGGTTGATTGACACAGGGTTGATTGAGGTCGGGATGGATGGGTGGGTGCCACCTAGTGGTCGCCACTCCTGGTGGTCGTCCTCGGTGGTTGTCAAGTGGCACAGTGATGGCAATGTGCCCTTTTAAACCGGGAGGCGTTGGCGATGCAAGTAAAAATGACTTTTTTAATTTTATTTATTTTACTTTCATGAAATTTTTGCCTATGAAGTGTGTTGGGGAGGTCGTATGGCCTCTCTGGCAAAAAAAAATCCTTCTTTTTCAATAGCTCTAAAATTGACCAAACAATAGGCATTCCTAGGGTTTTTGGGCACTGCGAATGCAATGGTGACCTTCGTTTTTCCCAAAAATGCCCAAAATTTTTTATTTTTTTTTAAAAAGGCTACCCCCAAATCTTGCAAAAAGATGCCTAGCTTGAAACCCTTGCTGATCTAACAAAAGATGATGAAAATCAATGGTAAAACCTAATGTTGACCTAAAATCAGCTCAACTAAGTAAAACTTACTTATTAATTAAGTAAACTAATTATTACCTAAGTAAACTTAATAAAGTGTAATTAAATAATTAATTACACCAACACTATTAACCTTGTTGATTTGCATTCTAATGTACCTTTGAAAAAGGACCAAAAAGCAACCCTAGGTTTATACCCTAGACTTAGTTCCCTTTTTCATATGTTACATTTTTGGTGAACTCAACATTTTGACATCAAAAAATTTCTTAAATTGGACGTCTTCCAAACCCTAGATCTGTGTTTTGAATTGAATTACTTCGTATTTCTCACTTAGGGTTTCATTTTTGCATCATAAAAGCATAAAAATTCAAAAAAAATGCATATCATATTGCATCATTGGTTACATTATGGTTTATCTCAGTCATATAAATCATATGTACATTCAAAATTGTCCTTTATTGTTGCATACTTGCATTTGAATCACATTGTCTTAAATTGAAGAAATTTTAGAAAATACAGTCACTGTCAAATTTGTTTGCAGATAGAAACAACAACATAAACATTCAACTTTTGAATTTCTAGAATGCTTATGTCCTTGTACCCTAGCATTGGCCAACTTTTTCATAATTTTTTATCTATATGCTCATTCTATTAGTGTTTGCATATTTTTGAATTGGAATTCAAAATTGCATGCATTTAGGCATCTTTCATGTATAGTTCAAAAAGTAAAAAAACATTGCATTGTTTGATTTCAAAATTGCATCAAAATCATCATTTTTAGGTTGTGGCATCTTAGAATCAGTCATTTATTGCATTTTAGATCTAAAAAATTACATCCAAACTTGTTTAAACATCTTCCACATTGTTGCACACTTGCATTTTGCATCACATTGACATAAATTTAGCAAATTATGAAAAAATATTCACTATTAAACTTGTTTGCAAGTAGACCTAGAATCCTTCAACAATGCCTTACATAGTCAAACTTTGAAGTTTTAGACACCCTATCCAAAACTCAGATGCCCTAGGGCACCTCTGTCCTACTACTAGTGGCTCAGAAAACATTTTCACAAATCTTTGTCTCTATATTTTAGGTTTATGTCTTCCTATTGATCTCTGATTTGAAATTTTGAAACAATGTTATTGTATGTGCAAGAAGGGTGTCATCTTGCTTAATTTGTAACAAATTTGTAACAAATTGTTCCATTTTAGTAGGACAATTGTTTACATCATGTTCTCATTGGAAAAATCTTTTGTTGTCATAATTCATGTTCTATAATTATTACATCTTGTTAAGCATTTCAAAGATTTTTTGTTACAAGCATGTGAGAATGAGTTCATTTCTCCCTTTTTGTTATTTTTCATTCATCCATATCTCACTATCTCTCCTATGTGTGAGGTTAGCTTCATGAAAGAGAATGCAATCATTGAAAATCATATTTGGTCTTCTCTTGATATCTCTCTTATTTGTGAAGAAGATATCTTGGTGTTACAAGATCTAATCATTGAGTGTCGTGAGAATCTTATTTGTTTATCTCCCCCTACCTCTCCTACTTGGGAAGATATTGTTAGAGAAGAGACTAAAATCATTGATACATTTATGGATTTCATAAATGAAGATGCTAAGGGACATTAGATCCCCCCTCAATGGAAGATCATCAAGAAGAAGTTAAATATGTTGAGATTATGAATGCACAATTGGCTATTAGATCTCCTTTAATTATTGGACCTCCTAAAACTCCTTTTGGACCTCCTAAGATTCCTCTAATTATTGGACCTCCTAAGTCAACTCTCATTATAGAATCTCCTAAGCACATGGTCGTATCATAAGCTTTGTTAGACAACCTACTAGTAATCATGTGTCACAACAACCAAGTTATCATAGTGTAGCTCACACATAAAACACTAGAAACAATAAGCATCCAAAACAAACTCCAACATCCATCCCATTTCCTCAACCATACCTTCCACCAGCACCTAATATCCAACAGCGTAGTGGTAAATAATATGTTCTCATTGAACAACTTCATAACACTCCTACTAAGATCTCCTTGTGGGATTTAATTCAAACATCACCTACTTATCGTGGCATGCTTCAAAATGCTTTGCAAAAATTCGTGATCCCTCCTAGTGTGCAACCAAATGATGTGGCAACTTTGATTGAAAATATGAATTCAACTAATTTGGACATTGTCTTTCATCAAATTGAATTACCTCCTTTGGAAACACAAAAATAAAATGATGCTTTGATGATAATGGCTATTATTAACAGGGTTGGGATTAGATGTACCCTTATTGACAAGGGTTTATGGATTAATTTTTGCAACGTAAATCTTTTGGATAAAATTAAAGTGGACAAAACTTTAATTCAACTGATTTATTTTTCAATCAAAGGTTTTGATAACATGGAAAGCAAGCCGCTTGGTGTGATAATGTTACCTATTAAGGTTGGTAAAGTGGTGTTCCAAACTCACATCCATATCATGCCCCATGATCTTTCATATAACCTTCTCTTGGGTAGACCATGGATTCATGAGATGAAAGGTGTGCCTTCAATGCTTCATCATTCAATGAAGTACATATACAACAATAAGGTTTACATGACAAAAGTTTATCAAAAATCTATTTTTTTTACAAATTGAAACAAGAATGAAGAATCCTCTTAGAACATTGAAACCAACTACAAAAGTGGAACTTTTACAAGTTGAGGATAAAGATAAGTGTCTTTCATTGGTGACAAAGTTTTTAGACAATGATTTGGGTTCATTAGATTTTACGCCTACATTCATGGGAGAATACAAGATTACATAAAAACTAGAAAAAGAGAAAGAAGCAGCAATGATATCGATGCAATCTATTATTGACTCGTCAAAATCATTCGAACCTATAATTTATAGAAAAGAGGAAAACACAAATTACACATCCACTTATGGTGAAGATTATCATGAAAATCCACCTTCTTCAAAAGCAATGGAAGCAATTTATGGAAGAGTTTATGAACTTCTAAAACAATTTGGATATAATGGAAAAGGATGTGGTGTCAAAGAACAAGGTATATGTGTCCCCATAGAGAATAACACACAAGAAACAACAAGAGGTATTGGCTATTGTCCTTCAAAAATAAAAATATATTCACTTAATCAATAGTATTAGTTGTTGATCCTTGCCATTTGGTAGTGGTAGTATCATAACATACTCACTACCATGCATGAGGGTATAAACTTGGATTTATGCAATCATATTTCATTTTGTAAGGACCGGCATGTCATAGTCCATTTTGGGCTCATCTTTGTCCCTATACTTGGGGGCAAGGGGTTGGGTATCCTTTTCCTAGTTGCATTCCTTCTGGCAATGGATCCCTCTTTATCTCCTTAATACATTAGTGTAGCAAGTACAATAGTCTTTTAAGGGGGTGCATATAGTCCCCTGATCATTACTTGCATATGAAATGGTTTCTTCTTAGTGATGATAGCATGCATCTCCTCTAGGAAGTGTGACCTTGTTAATAAAAGTGTGGCCTTCTTGATCTATGTGAAGGCGTCTCTCTAGTGGTGATATTAGGCTTGATATACCTCAAGAGTGTGACCTTTCTTGGCATATGATGTTCCCATTTGTGGTAATACAATGGCTAGTATTCCCTAAGGTGTGATCTTTTTATTCCTTGACTTGTTCTCTCCTAGTGGTGATGTCATGTGTGATATTCCCCAAGCTATGACCTTTCATGTATTGTGAAAATCCCCTTTATTTTTTTTATGAATCATCTCTTGTGGTGATTTTTTTTATAACACACCTTTATTTTTTAATATTATCCTATCATCATTTATGCACCCTCTGAGGTGAGTTTTGTTCATCCCTCGAGATGTTAAACTTTATGCACCCTCTGAGGTGACTTTGGAATTATTGCTCCACTTTGTTCATGGGTGTTAAACTTAGTGTGACATTAGCATAGCATCTTGATCATCTTATGGCACCTTACCAAGGTTATCAGGGAGTATAACTCTTGGTACAATTATCATGGGTACGCACCTAGTGAAAAGCAGTCCTCACTAGACCTAGTGTGTTTCTCATTTTTCTACCTTGTCTTGGGGGCTCACCTAGTGAATATCGGACTTCACTAGCTCATGTTCCTTCCAGTTTGTGATTCAATTGGAAAATATCAAACTCTTTAATGATGTGAGTCATGAATTCTTTTTAGCATGGCCACCTACCATAACACACCTTGCTTTCCAATTTAACCATGTGTTTCATGAGTGATGTTGCATAACACAACTTACTAGTCCTCATGGGAGCTAACATTTTTTTGATGAATGATGTTTGGTATTTGAGACAAATTAAGACTGAGGTCTCTTTGCCTTATCAACTCAAATATTTTAGTACTAATCTTGTGTTTTGTTGTGTATATTTTTGTGTGTCTTATTCGTGTTCAGATTGTGCTTACATCATTTTTGTTTTCTTTTCATTGTCATGTTCCATCATGCCTTATATTTTCATTGTGTATGCTTCATGTTTTTTGACATGTATGTTTCTATATGTTGTCTTGTTGCATTTCATACACATGCATATTCCTTTGTGCTTATGTTGTCTTGCCATAGGATCTTGGATCCTAGGGGCTTGTGCATCCCGCTAGATTCATCGTCATCTTATTTCTTCAACATTTGGACAATCAAACCCCTCTTGACATAGATTTTCTACTTTAGTGTGAGTCTGAGCATAAGTTCATACTCTCACTAAACTGGGGGATAAATGTAGCATCATAAATTGTCACCCTTGAAAATTTAACACTATGTTTTGCTCCCCCTAAATTATTGAGCCTAATTGGGTCCTTAATTTCCTAAAATTATGCATTTTATATCCCATTGGAAATTGTGTCTACCACCAAAATTGACTTTGAAATACAACATTGAATTTGAGTCATTAGACCTTTTTAATCCAAGCCATTGATGTAATACTCCAAAACTTAGTATCTTAATATTGATTTTTATTTATACACATCTAAAAAATATTGTAATGGTTGGAAACATCTAAGGTTGATAGAAATAAAGCATTATTTATCTAAATTTCTTCTATTTTACTTAGTTTTCTAAATACTATCTTTTGTATTTCATTCTCATGCACCTAGTTGATGAATTTTGATGAGTATGTGATATTTTTTATATCATTGATAGTTTGTTGATTGTGAATTACTCTATGTGGTAAACTTGAACACCTAAAAACCAATTATGTGAGTAATTTTCAATCTATATTGAAGATCAAGTGTTTATTGTAGCATCTTGCGTGAGTGTTACCCTTTGGATATTGTGCCTTCTTGGACCATAGTTGCTAATTTTTATAGCCAAATAGAGAGAAATTACTTTGCAGACTTGTCTATTCATGGGTGATGTGTGCAATGGGAAAGTAGCTTATATTTTTGGTACCTATATATTTTAAACCCTACATATTTTATGATTTCTCTTTCAAATTTGAGTAGTTTAGTATTAGTTTTAGAATTCCACACTTGTAATTTTTTTATCATAAGGCTAAAATATTATTGTTGTAAGTTAAACTATTATTTGTTACAAGCTTAAAAGTAATATTTTATAGCAATAAATCTATCGGATCAGTTTATAGTGTATTGCTAAATTTGAAACACTGATTATTTTTGTGCAATTAGCCTTTGAACATTGGAAATATTTTAAAACACCATAGGACCCTTGGTTGGAATAGTAAAATATAGGTAATTGAGTTACCCTACAAATGGACAAAAGGTGGTTATAAGGACCTTGGGTTAATTAATCTTCTTCCAGGAGATCGATTCTTTTTAGGAAGGGTGAAGTTCACCTAGGATTTTGCCTAAGTTGTTAAGTGTTTAAAACATCCATCAACAAACTAGATGGAAGATAATTTAAAAGAAGAAAAATGAGAACAAAAAATAGAGGAAATGAGAAAACATTATGAAAAATTACAACATGAGTTGAGGAAAGTAGAAAAGGAAATTTAATATCTTATGTGAGAGCAAATCACCTAGGAAATTCAACGGCAGAATGAACCTTCACGAGATAGAGAGGAGCACTATGCTACTTCACCAGAGAAAAAATAAAAATATGAGATCTGATTTACATATTGTACAAATTTCCTTATAAAGGAATAAAAGGTGTGTGATAGGAAAAACTACTTGAATTAATAAATGCATTATTTCGATGAGAGGCGATCTACAGTGACATCAAAATCATAGTTAACATTTTAGGCTTTTTTGAAAAATTTGACAGGCGCCTGCAAGTATTAAGAGGAAGAGACACGAAATTAATTAAATTTACTTGCAAAACCGTTACTGTTACCAAAAAGAGATGATTCTTGCAGGTTGTCGCCTCAAGTCCATGCCAAGAAAAATGCAACTATAGAAATGCAAGGCTTTTTCAACGTTGCTACCAACATTTAGAAGTTAAAACCCTTTGAGGCTAATGTAGAGCAATGCAGCATTGAAGAGGCAGCTAAAATAGAGGCATTACATTCTGCATGAAAGACTGACAATCTATTTTGGTAGGTTAGTGGACGAGTGGGTTGGCTGGCTTGTTAATGGAATATAAATAAAACATGTTCTCAGGTATTCCATCAATACAATTTTCGATCACCAGATTGTCAACAGGCATGTTTCAGGATTGATTTTGTGCAATCTATTTTTTTGTAGAATATTTTGTCTTGCATTTTAACTGTTACTAATCATCTTTTGTAGTGAGTAACAAGTCTTCAATTTGCAAAAGCAACTTTTAGTCTGCAAATTTTTGATATCAGGTATGTTTGATATCTATTTGCAACTTTCAAGATTTTATAGCCCTTTAATTTGGGGCTTTAAAAATAACAATAGCTCTTCTTTGTCTCCAGAGATTGCCTACCGCCAGACCATCTATGAGCGAGGAGGTGAAAATTTTGTCAGGGGAATTGGAGCCTCAACCGCTACCGGTGGAGTTTTCGCCGCTGCCACCGTCGCCATACGAATTTCCTTTCAGGTCTCAGAGAAAGTTACTTAGGGCATCTTCTACTCATCGTCATCTGATGCCCTGAGCTCACAACATTCAGAAGATTTTTAATTTTTTTCTTAAATTAATTTTTTGGGTTCTAAGATATTCACCTGGAATCAAAAATGGTTTGTGGGTTTTTGAATTTTCCCTTCAAAGGTAGACGTGTCGTATAAAATTAATAGTTGGATGCCCC
>VDFB02239474.1:0-12034 GCA_007258455.2 Sequoia sempervirens | reverse complement strand
CATAGATTTTGGGGAATGTAGCATACCCTTACCAAAGAATAAGGAAATATTAGAGCTTGATGGTGTGTAAGCCACAATTCCATCTGTTAGCTAAGATGACAATGCACTGAAACATCTAGCGATATGTACGATTGATCATGCTCTTGAGTCCAACTCTAGTTTTTGCATACTATTATGAGTAAGTTTGGCAATAACTATATCTATAAGCTTCAAATGAAAATGAGAGAGAGGAGGTTCATGGAAGGGAAGCCTTTCCGCTTCATTCATTTTCTAAAGCCGTCTGAGATCATTATTACTTGGGAGAAGGATGCCCTCACATTTGGCAAAATATTTGCAACGTTATTCCTGTCTCACTCATGAGGCTATAAAATCGATGCATTTCATGTTGGATATCCAATTCAAATGACTAAATATAGAACCATCCATGCCCTGCCATTGAAATTTTCACATAAGAACTCTAATGAGATTACGTTTATTTATATACCCATGTCAAATTGACATTCTTATTTTAAGAATATAATAGAATAAAATTCAATTTTAAGATGACAATTTTTTATGGAGTTCTAATTGAACCAAAATATCGATAGATTCAATCAAGAAGCAAACTAATTAAAGGGATGATAGATATCATGAAACATAAGTCCTCTTAAATGAACAAAATAGTCAAACAAAAGTAATTCATTCCTCATAGACAAAGCATTACATATGAGAATTTAAAAAATAAACAAATATAACTCGAGAAACAAATTAGTAACTTTGGTTGATAGTTAGGAGTCATATTGAATCACCATATGATCAATCATTGAGTAAAGAGGATCACCACATAAAAAAGGAATATTTTAATATTTTGAATTTATATATATAGTCATAAAAATCTTAAATATCAAATTTGCATATAGCTTTGGATGATTCATGAAGCTCTTGGAAAATTAGTTTATCTATTCTAAGATTTCAACCAAGAGATGATCATTTTAGTGGTATTTGAGTTCATATTTGTAGTTGTGTTTGAAATAAGAATATTTTAGGGTGGAAATTGTGTAACCATACTAAAATATCAATTATTTTTCTATTTATCTTGAGTGGCTTTACTATGCTTGTCATGTTTATTCAAAAGTAACATTATAGCCCCATAACCCACAATTTGCATGGAATTACTATGTTTGGTAATCATTACATATGACCCCTTGATCCACAAGTGTCCACTTACATATAAATTCTATAGTTGATATTGGATTGTCTAGTAGTATAAGAATTTTTCATGGTGTTATATGTCACTCTCGATTTGGTCAAGCTAGTATATGCATTAGCATTGGTGGGCTCATAACCCATAGGTTCAAGGATCATTTTCACATCTTTAACTCCCGGAATATGATTTTGAACATTAGTATCATACATGGGGACATGATCAATTTAAAAGGGGAGAAACCACCTTTAATTTTTAAAATATACTATAGTGTTCTTGAGCTTAAATACTATGAACTCATGGAATTCTAGAAGGGCTAGTTGTAACTATGATAATTTAGACATTAAAAATAAATAAATAAATAAATAAAAATAGTATCACTTGATGAGTGTCCAGTTAAATCCCTCATTATTGATTTTCATTATTTTGTAAACATACAAATAAAAACCATGATGGTTCACACAAAGTTGACTATTATATAACTCATCATAGAGCGGGTCTTCCTTAATATACATAGTAAACCTTTGGGACATAATTAGACTTTTATATCTAAAATTTCTAAAATAATCATGATCATGTGTCATAGATATGAGATCACAGTGAATCCTTGGTGGGTTCTTGATTTTGTGTGATCTATTATGTGTTGGGTTGATTGAACATGAAATTTTAAGAATTAAACAATGCTTTCAAATGTCTAACCTAGTATTAATGTTTGTAGATTAAATCATGGCTCATATCTCAACATAAAATTTGTTGAAATAGTTGTAAACTCTCACTTTAGTGATTTCCCTCTTCTTTACAAAAAAACCTCTTCATAAGATAAATGATGTAATAAGTTCACTTTAAAATTAATTATGGGAATAATAGTTGAGCCTAATTCTTTTCTTTGAGAGGTTTGTAGTGATCTACCCACCCTTGTCTCATCACATAAACATGTGTATACATAGTGTTATCATAAGGATGTAAGGTGTTCCTACATAATATTTAATAACAAGTAAGTCTTCAAGTTTATATAATCCAATCGTCAAGTAGTATCACTTAATATAGCCTTGAATGAGTCTTATCTCATGGAACATGGGCCTTGATGTGTCAAAATAATAAGGGGGGCTACCTACAAATATCAAGTGCATTCTAGTTTTATTCTAGATGGGTGCACTCTGGTTACATTAAATGAAAGACTAGTTCTAATGATTCTCTATGAAGTACTCTATGCATGTTAATAATTTACTATTGTTCTATTCATGTTAAGATGCCTTGAAAGATTGCCATAATTTATTCTATCATACTTTGTTATTGGACCTAATCAGCCCAATAACTTTATACATGTGTACTATAAAGTATTGTATAGAAAATAATATATAAAATCTTTTTGGGGAAACTTGTTTTAATTCAATTATACTTGACATATAGGAAAAGAGGATACTCATGTAGTCCGGAATGCATGATTATCATCTTAGAATATATTTTGAGTATATATATTATATGTAGTTCAACGGTGAGTGACTACATAGTATGGGATATTCATGTCATTTACTAGGTAAAACTTATGTCAACACATGATAATAATTTTGCGAATTTAATGTTGAAGTTACATGTAAGTGATTAAAAAATCTATATTAAAGAAAATTGGTTGCATGAGAGAAAATTGATAAGGTTGTAATATATGTCAGTAAAAGCATAAAATACCATTAGTTTGTTTGATTGTAAATTCCTAAGATGTTTGTATGTATAGCTCCTGTCATTGAAAAATAAAAAATAAAAACATTATCGTAATTACTTGTTAACTTCAAATGCAATTGAAAAAGTGATATATATATGAATTAAAGGATATGGATGAAGTAAATATATATAAATATTATGAAGAATAATTATATTCAATATTAGCTTCTTTAATTATTGATTATGTGTTTCTTGAGTTGTGATGTAGATGCATCTCTTGTGCTACTAAGGACATCAACTAATTTAAAAGGAGAGAATTGTTATGTGACTTTTTCCCCAAGAGGAGAGAAAGTTATGAAATAATACTTCAAAATTAAAGGGAGAACAAAGGATATTATGATTCTTTGATTAAAAGAGATATTAATAAAGAATATATGTAAAAAATATCCTAAAAAGGTAAAAACATAATTATTTATTTAAATAATTAAATGCAGCCTTTGTGAAAGGGTGTGATGTTTACTTAGCAAATATATATAAATCATTCACATTTGAAACTTGGAAAAAGAGGAAGGGAGAAAAAAAAGAAGGAAAAATCGTAGAGCACATTGCGGGAATAGGGTTCCAGGTTAGCAGGTTGTGAGTAGGACGGAGAAGGGGCACTCCTACAGTGGGTGTCCAACCTGGGGTACAAGTGCGTGCACTCAGGACGGTCCTGGCCAGGGCATGGTTTGTGGCACGAGTGTTGAGCATTGTTTCAGTGGAACCAGCACTCGTGTAGAGCAAAAAAGTCTGTTTTCCTCCCAAACTACTCACAGACGGAAGAGGCTGAACCAAGGACCATTCCAACAATAGTTGGGGATTTTCGTTTGCACATTTCAAAGATAAGTATTAATGCTAATAAATTATCTAAGCAATAAAGTTGTTTAAAATCCTTTGAGTTTTGAATTAATAATTTATTTACAACATGATTGAATGTATTTGAGTGAAATTGTTGATCAAATTATTATATGCAATTTAATTTCAAAGTCTTTAATTGAGCTTTAAATATTATATTAAAATTTGTGCATAAAAGTTTTTGAATTAATCTCTGGAAATCAATTTAAATCATTTAATTTTAAATTTGGGAATTAGTCTCATTTCATTGACACTCAAAGCAAACTTCTGCAATTTTCTCTATCCTAACCTTAAAGTCATGTGTGTCTATTTTGATGTAGAATGTATACATTTTGGTGTGTACAATACCAATTCCCAAGACCTTGTTATGGTGAGTATAAGAATATTTGTGCAATAGCAGATAATGGTATTTAAAAAAATAAAACATTACCTTTCTTACAACATAAGAAACAATTTCACAATTTATTGTTCATGCTCTTCAAATGTGTATAATTAAATATTGTTTTATGAGTTAGATTGATTTTGGATGGTGATGTATCTCATTATTACGTCAAAAAAAAAATTACAAATTTTTTTGTGCATTGTATTTTATATTTCTTAAATTAATTGGAGATTGAATAAGTTCTAGGCTTCAATTGAATTTGATTAATTTTTATTTTTTGGAATAGAGTGGATCAAGTAATACTAAACAAGTATATTCACACCACAAATAGTAATAAATAAAGAGAAAATAATTAATACAGTGAATGAAGATTATTTTTTGATTGAGACAACGATATTTATATGCCTCCAGGATTTTATGGATATGGATTCTGATCACAATATTCTCTACTTTATGTTAGCTCAACAATGTTGTTATATTTCTAGTTCACACATACAAACTCGCTTTGCATGCATAAGCTTACCACTAATTATTTTTAGATTTTTCCCTCTTATCAAAAATAGATTCCTTAACATTGATAATTTATGTCACAAAATTTTTCTATGGAGTTGATAGTATTTAAAAATACCTTGACTATCAACAACTTCACACATGCACATGAAATCTAAACTAAATACTAATTGATTCACATGTGTACTAAGATAAGTATGTGATTGAATATGACAAATGTGAATGATTGTTGTAGATGATGCTCTTAAATATTCAATGCATCACTAGATGCCTCCTCTAAAATGAACACATAATATCTATTTAAACATGAACATAACACCAAATTAAACAATGTCAACTTCAGCTCAAAGTATAAGATTGTTTCAATCATCTAAATGTTTAATTAAAATTTAGAATGCCTTTGAATTTTACTACATAAAATTTGTTTCCATTGACATTTCAGATCATACTCCATGATTCGTCATTGAGATGTAGAGTAAAATCAAAGAATTGTATTGTGGAAATCTAATGTCATAAAAAAATTAACTTTTGTTCTACAATTAAAAGGATCAAGATCATGTTTATGAACATAATATTGCACACACAAATACCATATGGATCAAACAACCAAGTTCAATATATATCCAATAGGGTTGGTTTAAATGTCAAAAATCAAACAAATAAACCAATTGGACTACCCTTGTATGCATATAAACATAGCTCGATAAAATAGGCATCAAACTAGATGCAAGCATGGATTGCTACATTGACAAAAATGTGTCTTCTACATCTTTGTAAATGCATCAAAGCATTGCCCCAACCTTAGCACCAAACCCAATAGGAAAAAACCATTGAAGATGCATTTGTCACCATTACCATAATAAACTTCTAATTACTTTTGCCATTGAGTATTTTATACAATATATAATTTTCACTAATGACATTAATTTGGCTTGGAATTTATTGAAGAGTTTATTCGTAATTCAAAGTCATCCAGATTGCTTCAGATAAATATTTAAATTTACTTAGAATCTTTTACATAACACTGTCAATTATGTCCAAATCGACTTACATGTTTTTAATGAAGGAACGAGTTTTCTTTAAATCATTCGAATTTAAAACTGACCTTTTCACATGAACTAGGGTATGGCACATTTATACATTTAAATTAAAGTTGCACAAAATTCGCCCTTGTTAGCCAAAAGACATAACTCAAAAGATTTGATATTAACAAGTTCCTCCATATGATACCAATAAACTAAATAACTAAAAAGAGATTATTTCTGATAATGCTCGGTAACATACACAACAGACTAAAATAACTTTTGATTTAATCAAAATTCGTTCAATCAAATGCATCAAAAATGATTAAATGAATAGGCTGAGTATATAAATAATTGTAAATTATATGACATTCAAGGCATTTAACCTACCATCCGCTACATTATGTGTTAATCTTAGTGGAGTATAGCCAAAAAAAATACTAAATTACATATTGTATGATAAAAGATTCAGTGTACATGCAATTACTGAATACAGGATAAGGTGAAACTACAACAACAATAACCAAAATTTTATTTTTCAAAACTTTATGATTATTTTCGACAAAAATTCAGATAAAAGAGTGCAGAGCCAGTCCAACTTCAAGATACACAGCTCAGGTGAACTTGCATCTCAGTTTAATGCCATTTGGATGACAGAGAAATCAACTACTTAACTAGGTTACTTGGAATGTAAGATTAATTTCATTTTTGCAAGAAGCTCAGGTATAAAATTTGTGCATGTTTGTTATTTGTTAGTCCTCCTCCGACCTCTCTGTGCAACACCTCCTCCAAGATTGGTATGGTTAACCGTGGGCATCAGAATGTATGTTTTGAAATAAAATCAGCTACTTCAGAATGGAATAGGACAGCACATGCCCTGTTTATCTCGACATCCCAATTTTTGTGTGATATCAATGCATGAAGCTTTTGGTCCCCTAAACTATAACATGTTCAGTGTAGTCAGAATATCCATAAAACCCAACAAGATTCCAAACCCTGCTTGAAATCATTTTTAAAATGTCATGTCTATAGAAAAAGATAGCACAATAAGCAAAGAAGCCCCAATCAAGTGTACTTAAATTAGTAACTCAACGGTAAAAATTTTAATGAAATGGAATTTTCAAGGATGAAAATGCACTTGAATATATTTGTTTAGTATAGAGTGTTGCAGCATTGGCAATTAGTTCAAGACTAAGTAGAGTGAAAAAGAAATTACAATATCAGAAACTAGAGAAATAATGCTAGTTAGCCTGGTTTGAATTAGCTATTGTTTTGCCACAAAAATTTGGAAAATGATGGTGAAGTCAACAGAATAAAACTCTCAAATTTTACACACTTTCAAGGATTTCACTAACAACTAATATGCAATTTTCCCATAATTTTGAGGATAAAACTTCTGCACCGTCGTCCCAAAACAATTCACTGGTCATACAAAGATCCTCTCTTTACGCCCTGCTCAGGTCACAATACCTCCTTTTTCCCGTGACATAGTTACCCTAAACTCTACGCCATGTTCTCAGATAAAATCATTGACTGGGTAGGAGAACTGGACATAAAGTTGTGTGTATTTTGTTGATCTTGTAAGCTGACAAGATGTTGTTCTTCTACACTTTTGCACATTGGCTATCTATGAACCCACAAAGGATTTCAATGGTTCCTTGAGATAAATATGTATTTCAAACCTCCAACAGTAAGGAAAAAGATAGCAAAACAAATTCAAGGAAGAAACGACAAGGATACCGAAATCTAGAAATAGTGATACAAAGATTACTGTCGCCCATCATTTCATCGGTAAGGTAATCCTAACAAGGACATTAAAGACTGGTGATGAATTTGATAGGACAGCGTGTCGAGTTATTGGAGCAAAGATTCATTCAACGTATGAGTGGATTTATAACTCAATTAGGCTAGCATTTGCGCATATATTTCTCAATTCATGGCAGAGCTATCAAAGTTCATAGTGTGGTTATCTATAGACACCATTGTTTGTAGTGGAATGGACACACTGATCAAGCTAACAAGTGAGGGTCATCAAATGGTTGTCCTTGGAGAGGTGATGGACCAGCCACTCAAACGCATAATGCTAGAGGCGGACTTTATGTCGATTGTTGCGGTGAAGATGATTCCTGGTGGCTTTTCTTGGCTAAGGTGAATTCTATCGATGTGGACACCCATATTCTTTTGAGCTTTTAGCAATGTTACTGGACATAAAATGTGTCAAAACAAGACGGTTGGTATTACTCGAAAGAAATATTCAGGAGGACTTTTGGGCAGCTTACAGGAAACCTAGCAGTACAACTCTGGGAGTGAGCTCCCTTGGCCCCAAAGATATGAATGCTTTAGCTGTTCCGGGGAAGTGGTTAAATATCATCCATATTTCTGGTTTGAGTTGATGGAATAGAAAGGTTGGCGTCGGTTGGGTGTAGGCTTTTTTTTAAGAAAATAGGGCAATTCATTCTGGTGCAGATTTCGGCTGATTCCAAAATTTAGGGCATTTGCAGACGAGCATGGCTTCACCTAATCACAATGGTTGTGCAATGGGTCTGTTTCTGCGTCCATCAAGGTAATATCTCATTAGGCTATGACTATACGATGTTCTTTTTGTGGTGGCAGCGGTTAGTCTTTTTTGTTTTGTAACTCTTTTCCACCTATTACAGTATTTAATGTCTATAGTGTTAGAATTAACTCAACTGTACGCAGCAAACTCTTTGCGTGTTAGCTAAGTTGTGGTAGGTGTAGTTGGTATTTGCATTAATTCTGGAAGACTTCCGATAGCTCTACATTAGGTTTAGTTACTTGGAACTTACTCCATGTTTTGCTAATTGCTTCTAGTTACTTCCGGAAGGCTGTGAAAGCCCTAAAATTATGTATTACTCTGTTTTGAACATGGATGAATGACTGTTATTCTGCTGCTGTGTTTTATGCTCTGTTTTTTAAAATTATTTTCAAATTATTTAAAACCATTATGCTTCATTCCTTTGCCATTTGACATAGTATCGAGCATGAAATTAAATCTTTGTTACCTGTCATATGATTGCTACAGCCACTGTCCAGCAACCAAAGGTCTTTGATGTGAATGTCTTCAGAAATATGGCAGGAAAGAAACATTGCTTCAGAAGATTCTCCTTCATTGTTGGAGACATGTGCTCTGCCATTGTTTTGGTCTGACTGTTTCTTTCTGCACTCATATTCATAGTGTCCAAATTTCTTGCAGTAGAAGCACTGGACTCTAGATTTATCAGTCCATTTTCTGCCTCTTTGTGCCTGATTTTGAGAGTTTCTAAACTGCCCTGATTGTTCTTGTGTTGTCCTTTCTTCATCATGTTGATTTGATCTGCCTCTGTTACTTCTCCCTCTATTGCCTCTGCCTCTGTTTCCTCTGCCTCTACCTCTATTGAAAGATGCTTGAGTCTTGAAAGCTTGTTCCAAAGACTCTTCTTCCAGATTTATCCTAGTCTCATGTGACAAGAGTGATCCAGTTAGCTCTACTACTGAAAAAGTAGTGAGATCTTTGGACTCCAAAATAGCTGTGACAACCATTTCAAATTTCTTTGGTAAGCTTCTAAGGACTTTTTCAACAATTTTCTGATCTTCAATGGTTTCACCATTAATCCTGATTTGGTTTACAATGCCCATGACTCTGGTCATAAACTGATCAATATGCTCTGTGTGAGACATTCTCAATGTTTCAAACTGAGTTCGCAAGGTTTGTAGTTTAACTGTCTTGACTTTGTCAGTACCCTCATATGCAGATTTGAGGATATCCCAAGCCTCTTTTGATGTTGTTGCACCTATGATTTTGGAGAAAATAGAATCATCAACAGAATTTTGAATCCAACATTTTGCCCTATTTTAATGCAAGAAAAGAATTTGTCCAATGATTATTGGGTTGAAGCAGTTGCTACTGTAGTTTATATTTTAAATAGATATCTCACAATTAGTGTTCAAGGAAAAGTGCCACAAGAGGCTTGGTTTGGTACAAAGTTGAATGTAGCTCATTTTAGAATTTTTGGATGCATAGCATTTGCACACGTTCCAGAGGAGCTGAGACAAAACTTGACAATAGGAGTGAAAAATGTATCTTTGTTGGCTATAGTGAACAATCAAAAGCCTATAGACTCTACAATCCTGTCACTAAGAAATTTGTGGTGAGAAAAGATGTCAAGTTCCTTGAGAAAAAATCATGGAGTGATCAAGAAAATGAAACTTTGAATGGTCCAAATCCATTACAACTGTTTGATGAACCTTTAGATCAACAAGTTCATCTGCCAAGGCCACCAAGATTACAGGTACAAGAACAGCAACAACACTTTGAAAATGCTAATTCTCCCAGCAATGATTCATCTTATTCTATAGACAATTAGAGAACTAAAAGTTTAAGGGAAATATATGAGCAAGAAAATGCAATTGAACAAGATCTTTTTGCCTTTCTTTCATATCAGCCAACCCACTTTGAAGAAGCAGTAAAAGAGGAACATTGGGTTGATGCAATGAATCAAGAAATTGAAGCCATAGAAAAGAACAAAACTTGGGATCTTGTTGATCTACCAAGTGACAAAACCAGCATTGGAGTGAAGTGGATATATAAAACAAAGTTGAATGACAAAGGAAAGATAGAAAAACACAAAGCAAGGCTGGTTGCCAAGGGTTTCTCTCAACAACTTGGCATAGACTATGGAGAAACTTTTGCTCCAGTGGCAAGGTTAGACACAGTCAAAACTATTTTGGCTATTGCAGCTCAAAATAAATGGAAAGTTTTCCAAATGGACGTCAAATCTGCATTTTTAAATGGCATATTGGAAGAAGAGATATATGTAGATCAGCCACCAGGATTTGAAATCAAAGGACAAGAGCATAAAGTATACAAATTGAAGAAAGCATTGTATGGCTTAAAACAAGCCCCAAGAGCTTGGTATAGTCGGATTGACTCTTACTTCATCAATAGTGGATTCATCAAGAGCCATCATGAGCCAACTCTCTATACAAAAATAGATCATGAAGGTAAAATTCGCATTGTTTGTCTTTATGTTGATGACTTGCTCTATACAAGAAATTTGATGTTAGATGAGTTCAAAGCTGCCATGAAAAAGGAATATGAAATGACTGATCTTGGAATCATGAAATACTTTTTGGGAATTGAAATCAACCAATCTGCTCAAGGTATTTTTGTTTGTCAACAAAAGTATGCTTTAGAAATGTTGAAAAAATTCAAAATGGACAGTTGCAAACCAACAAACACACCCATTGCTCAAGGAACAAAGTTGAGCAAACAAGATGATGGACCACCAATTGATTCTACTTTGTACAAGAGTCTAGTTGGCAGTCTTTTGTACCTCACAGCAACTAGACCTGACATAATGTTTGCTGCAAGTTTTGTATCCAGATTCATGGACTCTCCAAAAGATTCACACTGGAAAGTAGCAAAAAGAATTTTGAGATATGTTGCAAGGACAATCAACTATGGATTATGGTACACTCAATTTGAAGATGCTTCACTCTCAGGCTACACAGACTGTGATTATGCTGGCAGCATAGATGATAGGAAGAGCACATTAGGTTATGCTTTTCACTTGGGAACGAATCTCATCTCATGGGCATCCAAGAAACAACCCATAGTTTCAATATCTTCAGCAGAGGCAGAGTATGTGGCTGCAACTACAGCAGCTTGTCAAGCAGTATGGCTAAAAAGGATTCTAAATGATCTTGCACATCTTGAAAAGGAGCCAACTCCTATTTTCTGTGATAATAGCTCAGCAATTGCCTTATCCAAAAATCATGTCTTCCACAAGAAAAGCAAGCATATTGACACTCGCTTTCATTTCATTCGAGAGCTTGTACAAAATGGAGAAATTTCTCTTGACTTCTGTGGATCACAAAATCAACTTGCAGACATTTTTACAAAGCCATTGGGAAAGAATGTTTTTGAATTTCAAAGGAAACACTTAGGGATTTTTAGTGCTGATATTTGTACAGTTGAGATTAGGAGGGAGTGTTAGAATTAACTCAACTGTACATAGCAAACTCTTTCTGTGTTAGCTAACTTGTGGTAGGTGTAGTTGGTATTTGCATTAATTCTGGAAGACTTATGATAGCTCTACATTAGGTTTAGTTACTTGGAGCATACTCCCATCTTTTGCTAGTACTTTAGTTACTTGAGAAAGTTTGTGAAAGCCCTAGGTAATAACCATTACTCTTGTTTTGAGAACATGAATGAATGAGCATTATTCTGCTACTGTTTTTTATGCTCTATTTTAGGTATTTTCGGTGTTTGTTGTATTATTCTTTTCATTCCTCCTATTTAAATATATATAGCAGGTTGGTTATAGATACAACATAGCTAAAGTTTATATTAGCCCCTATGTGGCTGTGTTGAAAATGTTGAGA
>VDFB02239473.1:18747-32061 GCA_007258455.2 Sequoia sempervirens | reverse complement strand
TTTAATTTTAAGGTCCTACAACAAAATGAATGCTAAATAAGGGTTTAGGGTTTAGATTTAGAGATTTAATGACATGAAAACATATAGAAGACACATGATGGATTTTGAACCTATTTGGACCTCCAAGCACTCTTGGATGATTTAAAAAGGAAGAGGAGATCTAAACCCTAAACCCTAAACCCTAAACCCTAGACCCAATTTTTTTTCTAATCATATTTTTTGAAACATTTCTATGACATAGACTCTTCCTTTGAATATTTATATAAATTCTAGATGTGCATGACTTTTCAAAAAAAGAACCTAACTACCACTAAGTGAGGAATCAATTAATCAATTCAATAAATAAATAATCTTAGAAACTAAACCTTTGGTTATAGAATTGAAAGGCAACCAAATTTAATTATAAGGTCCTACAACAAAATGAATGCTAAATTAGGGTTTAGGGTTTAGATTTAAAGAGATTTGATGACATGAAAACACATAGAAGACAGATGAATAAATTTTTACAAGTAAATGAGAAACCCTACCACCTAAACTTAGTGCTTTGAATAAAATATGTGACATTCTAGGAATAGCTTCAATATATCAACAATTAGGAATTTTAGATTTCAATTATAAGTAAGTTGTTGAGTTATGATGGATTATGAACCTATTGGACCTCTAAGCACTCTTGGATGATTTAAAAAGGAAGAGGAGATCTAAACCCTAAACCCTAAACCCTAAACTACAAGTTTCTCAAAAAAGTAATTTGAATTTTCCAAATTGAAATGTTCATACTACAAGTTAGCTTTGATACACTAGTTTAGAGAAAGTACAACATTTAGTTTTCCTAATCTAGAACAATGCCACTACACATGAGAGTTAAAATAGGAATTAGATTACACACTTGTCTTATAGATCTTATGAATAACATCCTATAAATTAAGGCTTAACTATGATCATAATGCATCCTTACATGATTCACAAAGGATCTCATCCAAATAAGAGAAATGGGTAGAAATCATTCATGCTTCACATTTTAATATTTATTTGATTTAATAACATTTATGTGTCTAGCTCTATCCATATTGCACATAGTCTATCTATAGCCCATTTTAGGTTTACGTAAATTAGGGTAAATAGCCCATTTTAGGTTTACATAAATTAGGGTAAATAGGGTTTTAGGTTTACGTTTTAGGGTTTAGGTCCAAGGATTAACCTATATAAATTAGTTTTTAGGGACCTATGTAAATTTTGTAACCTAGGGTTTCTAGGGTTTTGAAATTTCTAAGTTTTAAATGTGTTCAATTTAGGTTTAGTTTTTATGGTTTTCAATTTACAATTTAAATTTCTTTGTTTCATTAACATTTTTGGTTTTTTAAATGCAATTAAAAACTATAAAACATTCAAGAACTAAAACACACTAAACAAACAAAAATTGAATACTAATTAAAAAACAAAAAAAAGATATAAAGCAAAAAAAAATGAAGAATTCAACCAAACTGGAGGTCGATGAGGTTGCTAATGTCGATGGGAGGACGTGGCAATCAAAATTTTGTTCATTCAAGGCCTTTAAAACATGTACACGCTCTCCTTTGTTCTTCTTGCTCTCCGTTCAGAATGGTGGAAAATGAATTATAGTCGTTTATTTAAAAAAATAAATACTTTCTCGAAACACGTACGCATTTCAGCATACATATTATAGCGTGCGTGTTTCCTGCTTTCTGCGTCTGGCGTTTTAAATTCTATACCGGTCGAGCGCGCTCGCAGCGTTGGTCGAACTGGTGCCAATCCCGATAATGTTATGCGCTGTTTCTTGAGAAAACAACATTATCGTTTCTGTGAAACTTTTTTGAGATTTCCCCTCTTCATGTACTTAACTTCTTTCTTTTACCCACTTCACAATATAGACATTTCATGTAGACATTGTAAAATAAATTTCACAACACAAGGGAAAATTCCACAACAATGAAAACCTTCTCCTTTCCATATAGGCTAGGTAAGCTATGCTAGTAATTCACAATGGGGTTATGATGTGAATTCTTTGATTCCCATTGGTCATAAAATTCCTACACACTTGATCACCATTGTTAGTTTTTCATAAACGAGATCATAATTGAAGAACAAAATTTTACTTATAAAACCACATTTAGTCAATTCATGTCATCATATAAATCACCTATCAATAACATTCAAATTCAATCTGAATATAAATTATAGGCATGTACTTTATATTTTTATCAACTAACAAACAACACGATTCATCTTGAAATAACTCATAATTTGAAACTATTCATATATGTATTTCATAAAGAGGAGGATAGACTAATTAAATCATTCACATAACATCCTTATAACCATTATCAAGATGAAACCTTGCATTCAATATAAATATCATGAATTGAGATAATTTTGTAAAATAAAAGGTCCAATGATTTATTAATAAATCGCAATATAAAATGTCTTATAGTGATGTCAAAAAATATTGTAGGAGTATCTAAAGAATAATGTAATAATAAATCATTAATTGATGGACCTCACATCCCCCCTAGGATTGGACTTCCTCCTAGAATTCCTTCTAGGGTGGAGCAAATAATCCATCATTTAGCCAAGGAAATATGATTCTCAATTTCAATAGAGGAATATTTTAATTGAGGAAAACCAACATAAAACATGGCTTAGTGTTTTATCCTACTATAGGTGTAAATAAGCATCACACTATTCCTAACCAAAATTACATCATTACATGTCTTGTGATACTAAGACAAGGTGTCTGAAACTTGATTTAGTATATGAAATAATACATGAATCACATAAAAGGGAAATACCATAGTAATACATACAAAATTTCCAATAATTTATGAGGCCATTATGTGAGACTTATTATGATGACCAAGACAATCTATAAATTTTATGTTGTTTTAATAAGTTCAAATAATGCTAGATTAGTGAATCATTTGATTCCTTGATGAATATTGTTAAATACAATATGGCATTTGGACTCATTTACCTAATAAATTGGGTAAATCTCTACTGTATTACCTTGAACATTATGTTAAAGGAAAGTGTGTAATGGACAAATTCATGTATATTTGGAGTTTGGTATAGGAAACCATTAGTTTTTGTACCCAATTATATGGTTGATGTTCTAATTTTAATGACCTAGTTTGAATGATTATTATGGCTATTATGCCTTATTAAATGGGAATTGGAAAAATCATTAGGAATGTATGCAAGCATTATGAGCTAAACAAATTTATGATTGAATGAATGATGTGTACCTAACTCAATCCAAATGATTTATGATTGAGAGAGTAATGAATAATGGAAAAAAATATAATTATTAGCAGTTTTTTTAATACACTAACAATACTAATGGTCTTATTATTATTAAATTTTAATATTAAGGTTCATGAAAATAATAATAATAATAGAGAGGAAGTTAGTATCGTGGGAAATAATGATGCACTAATTAGCACTAATAGCAATCAATGTTGAAATATTTGAAAAGTGGATAATCTCACTAAATTTTTGAGTGGTAATTATTGTTGGTATGAAGGTTATAAATATTATTTCTAATTATTTATATGTTTTTGATTAATTGGAAAATAGGTTTTGAATGGACCCAAAGCCACAAAGATGAACAAGCTGCCCAAAAGATAGTAACAGAATCAACTAGCAGTGAAACAAGGAAATAGCAAGCCAACAACCAAAAATCCAGCAGGCTGCCCAGAAAAGAACCAAGACTCTACATGAATCTTGAACTCATTGGTTTTGATGGGACCAACAACCCACTATCCAAATACCAGGTTTTACTAGGGACCTTAAACCCACAGCCCACACAAATATCTTCAATAACCACCAGGAAATAAGCCAACCAGCCATACCAGCAAACAAAAGATCTCTTGCACCAACCCCACACTCGAGAAGCTAAATCACATTCCACCTCAAAAGGATTTGGCTCCCCTCTATAGAAGTAGACATCATGGAGAACCTTACCACCACTACTATCAAATTGTAACTAGAAACAACTCCACCTCCATAGGAGCGCGCACCACCTCAAAAGGTACTGTAACAACAATGACTAGCAACAAGGACAACCTCTCCTCCAAACCACAATCCCCACCTCTACCTCAAGAAGAGAGGGCTCCACCTCAAGAGGAGTAATATTCACCTCAGAAAAAGACTTAGATTGAAGAGAAAAGAAGAGATCCACCTAGCAAGTAGAAAGGAACACCATGACATCCATTAGCAAAACGAGACAGAGAGGTAGAAAAAGAGCCACAAGACGAGCACTAAAAACAACAACATGGGCGAAGAAATAGGACATGAGAAGTAGCCCATCCATCCCAATAAAAACCAGCAACAACTTTTCATTAGGAAACCACTCCCCTGGGAGGCAGGACCACACCCTCTGGAGGTGTAAAACCAGAAACCATCCCCAAGATCTACAAAATAACAATGTTGAATAAGGGGAGACCAGAAACATGAACTGGAAAGCCGCTTGAAGCTCATAAAATATTACGAGTATGCCAAGCAACACCAAATCCACGACCCATTAACCAAAAGGCCGAAAGGGAAGAGCAACCTAAACCCACCGAAGCGGGGGGCAAGATGAACCAGCGGCACAACCCATCGAAGCAAACCAGCTCTTGCTCCATCAAAGGAAAAACAAAGAGAGAATAAAAGGAGGGAAAGGAAATCCACTCCCAAGGGGTCTCTAAGGGGAAAACCATAGTTTCAACACTCTTAAGGCCCCTCCTAGAACAACTAGAGACATCACATTGTTAAAACCCCAAGTTATTATGTTACCAATGATAAGGGAAATAGTAATGTTAGTAATTTTAGAATAAGTAGCAACTCCAATAGATATTTCCTTCTCATAGCCTTCCATTATACCAAAATACAAGAAGAAGAATGAAAAGAAGGATCCAAGCATAATGATAGATCAATTAGAAATAGAGGCCTTGATATCTAAGAATATGAAGATATACAGGTGGTGGAGGAGAAGGTGAAGATGATATTTCTTAAGATGGAATAATAAGAGGAGTGGTTGTGCTTATAGTTATGGGAGTTGTAGTGATTTTTGATAAATAAATATATCACGGTGATATAAATATGAAGGTAATGAAACCTTTATCGAGTTTTTTTTTTTAATTTAGGATAGTTCAAATGTTGTAGATAATTTTGTCACAACACCTCACATATTGGCTTCTACATCAAATATTGTGAATGGGTGATCCTAGACCTGCACAAACACAAAGAAAAACATAATATTGAGTGCAATATGCAAGTTAGAAACATCATTCCCATAAGATTCATTTGAAATGCACAAAACAAGAAATAACATGAAGAACACAAATAAAAGCTATAAAATCCTATTCAATGAAAACAAACTTTCAATCCCATGGGGGAATTGGTGCTATTTTGATGTGGAAAATATCCCTTTCTCAATTCCTTGGAAACTTGATAGTAATGGGTGAAGATTTGATGCTCCTTGATGAAATTTCTCCATAACCTAGCTATGGAATTATGAAAATGGATGAAAATGGATGAATGTCGCTCAAAACAATGAAGATGATAAATTTTCCTAAGTTGTGTCTAAACTTGTGTAGATTGTGGATGATTGTGGATCCAAAATAAATAAGAGAGCCTCTTATTTATAGAAGAGAATGATGGACGAGGAGGAGAATGTAGTGCCCCTCCATTCTCACCGTAGATGTGTAGGAAGTTTGACTTTGAAACTTGAAGATGAAGATGTATTGACTTGTGTTCAAGCTTTGTGGTTGCAATATGAGACATGTGCTTCTGTTAGTGCTTTGGTGAGTATGGTGTATAATGTCATGTTATTATTATTATGCAAATATTTACTTGGATAGTTAAATGATGCAGTAGTATGTTTGTTAGGATAAGTGGAAAGGGTGGCATCGTACCATTGGACATATGGGGGACATACGAGAATGAGATACGATTGCTAGAGTTTCTTTCCTAATGCTTTGGCTATTATGCACATGTGCTCTAAATTGTATGTTTGAGTGAACAGGTACTGGGCTATGTCTCCACTGAATTAGCAGATCTGAGCGTGCCTCTAATCCCAATGGTGGTTGAGGAGATAACATCTAGGCCCAAGTTATACCTTAACCCTAGCCATTGTTCCCAATTAAGGACAATCGATTCAGTGTGTGATCACCTTTTTGGGTTGTCATAGGACAATGCCCAATCTCCTTTACCCTATGATTGGAGTGTTGCACATGTGTGAATTTTTCTGTTGAGTTATGTGATTGTGTGACTCCAATGTCTAGCTTTGAGTGTGGATTTAGTTCTAATAGTACTAAGTCCTTTGGTAAGTCAGGTTAGTAACTATTGTGACCATTCTCGTTATTTATGTTTTGATATGAATGTCTATTTTATGTGAGAAATTATTTTGTGGTTTATACCTAACCTTAGATGTGGATTATTTGAGTGAAGTTAGATATTGAGTTGCTCATGTTAGTTATTATGTAACTATTATTAATATTATTATGATTATATGTATATTACATTTTATGAAAATAAAGTTATAAATATTAACATATTCTAATGTTATTTAGTAAATATTAATGTTTATTAGTAAATATTTAAATATTAATATGTAAGTATATGTTATATTTATGTTTAAATTTACTATTTTGGTAGAGTGATTATTTTTATGGAAGTTTTCTTTGTCTCTTGTAATAGTTTGAATTTATTTAATGTGAAGCCCTAAACAAATAAGTTAATTATGTGAGTTAATTTAATTATTTAATTTATTTTAATTATTTTATTAATGGGATGAGGATAGGTACTTTAATTTAATATTTTAGTAATTTATTTTATGAGAGGATTTTGTTTCTTTATTTTATTTTAGAAAAAATAGTCTTTTTGGGAAAACGAAAGAAAGTTGCTTTCATTTTGGTTTTTTCTTTTTTGAAATTTCAAGTGAACATTTTAGAGAAAAATAGAAAAATGAATTTCACTCTTTTTTGGCATGAAATTTAAAAGAGGATTTTGGGGAAAAAAAAAAAGAGGTTTGAGAGTTTTAAAATGAGAGATTTTACATAGTTTTAAGGTAATTTTTTAAAGGTTTTTTGATAAATTTGGAGTGGTTTTGAATAGAAATTTGGAATTCAATTTAGATTTGAGGGGAATAGATTTTGCTGGGGAAATTGTAGTTTTTGAAAAATTCTGGATTGGAGAGTAAGAAGTTCAAAGTTTTCGGAGCTCGGCATCGAAATCTCATCCATGTCAAGCATTAGATCCAGGTTGGATTTTGAAATCTTTTGTTTAAATTTTATTTTGAATGTAAGAACAATTTGATTGATTTCTCTTTTTGATTCTTGAAAATAAATGATATATTGTTTTTATTCTATGTAACTAAAACATTTATTTATTCCATAATAAAAATTAATACATGTTTATTGTCCTAGTTTTCTACCAATAAAATGGTCTGATTGCGTCGCCTATAATTCTATTTTTACGAACTAGGTTGGTATTAATTTTAAAGGGTTTTTGCACTTTGTTGTCTTCTAAATTATGTTCAAAAATCTCAAAAACTCAGATCGTAGTTTTTAAGATATCATTGAAACACGAGACTGTTGTCAAGCTGCTCCTCCATGACTTCAAAAACTCTATTGTTTCTCCCTGTAATTGTAACCAATCAATGGAAGAATAGAATTTTAGTTTTATAAAAATTTCAAAGTGGTTAAATTAATTAAAATTTTAATATTTAATATTTTGGAAAAGATCTGATTGTTGGGTTTCTTATTTTATCATTTGGTTGTAATCGGGTATACCGAATGGGGTTTTTGTGGAAGTCGTTTGTTTATATTTTGCCAGAATTTTTAGGTCATTTTGTTTTAATTCTACCTGCATGTTCTTTGAGTAGATGAGAGTCAAATCTGAAATGGTTCTTTGATAGATTTATATTTCTAGATTGATTTGAGTTTTATGCTTGTTTTATGGATGGCAGTTACCTATCAAGAGGAAAAAAATAGGATTTAAAACTTTGAAGTTGTGCTTAAAAGAAAAATACCTCAATCATTTTATCCATGGTAAATGTATCATTTGTGCTTGAATGTGTTATTGTATTTATGTTGATAATCCTTTCCCATTTGTGAAAACTTATGTTGAGGTTTTGTACTGTGTAAGGATCACTTATACTAAGGTTATGTATTGTTGGTCCTGATTATTAACTACTAAATTGAAGATTGGCTATTATGTTATAAGATTGTACAAATAATGTTATGTACTTCATTGTATGTGTTGTGGTATAATGACCAGCTTTTGAGTTTCCTATCTATTTGTATTATGTGATTGAGTCTCTAGAAATATCTGAAAGTCTTTGTGGAAGTCCTTGTGATTTTTTAGTTGATTCTTGTTTTAGGTAGTCTCCCTTGGATGTTTTGTGTTAGCCACTTTTTGTATATGTTGCTTGTGTGTGTGTGGGGCCTAGTGTTGTCTCCTAGCATGAAGGGAGTGGGCCTTAGGGTTCCATGTGGTAAGGTGGTATTTCTAAACCATCCATTTGGGTTTAGGCGGTGCAATTCATGCGCAACATGGAGAGTCTTTCTTTTCACTTTATTCTATAGCTAAATTTATGTGTAGGTGATATTTCCATGAAAATTTTGTTCAATATGTATTTTATATATATATTCCTCTTAGATGAATATATCTTGTATGTTGTAGCATTCTTGTAATGAAAATGTAAATAAGTCGATGTAACCTTGAAGATATATTTATTGTTGTTTATTATGTAATGAAAATGTTAACATAGAAATGTTGTATTTAAGATGCATATGAACTTAATTTAGTAGTAGATGTGATATATTTTTATGTACCTATTTCATGGCGTTGATTAATATTAGGATCATATTGGCATAGTGTTAGATGAGGTTTGTTTATAATTAAGTTATGTTATCATATGTAATTTGATGTATGAGATTTAATTTACATTCAAAGAATTGATTGGATGCGATCTTAGTATATCAAATGTCTTTCTATAGGCTTAGTTAGTGTAGATGTATTGTAGTGGCGATGTTAGGGGACCATGGTGGATAAGTGTGTAAGTGGACTATGATTAATGTTGCTTTTAGGTCATAATGTGATTATGATATGATGTTAATGTAATGATGTCATCCATATTAATTTGTTGAGTTGCATTAGTTAGTGTTACCTTAGTTTCTTTTAAAAAAATAAAAATTATTGGCATGTTGTTGAAGGTCTTTTGTGTTAATCCATCAGGTCCCTTAGTGGGGCGTTACACTTGGTATCAGAGCCAGGTTACAGAACTGAGATCTCTGGTTAATGTTGTTGCCAATGTCTAGTTATAGTAACTTTTCCCATGGATGTGTTGTCAAATGTCTGATGTGTGGCTAGGTCATAGAGACCCTTGTGTTAGATGACATGTTTTAATCTATACACCCAGTTGAGATGTTAGATAGAGGATTATAAACTTTGTGTATTCTCTTGTTGGGTGTGATTCCTTGAATGGTTTTAACTGTTGATTTTTTTTGTGTTCAATCTTGTTTCATTTCCATAATTTCTAGTTCTTTAAAAGTACAAATTTAGTTTGGGAATGCATGTGCGGGTTCAAATTAATTAGCTGATAAGTTTGCATGTGGAATTTTTTGAATTTGACTAAATGTGCATTGAGAAAAGATGTTATTTTGCATAGCTAGGCTACTTATGTGGTTTAAAAGGGAAGTCCTAGCCTGAGTATGTCATCTCTTCATGTGTTTTTTTTGTGGTTTGTAGGAGTGTCTACACCCATATGTTGTTTAGTGCATTTTCATAATGTTAAGAATATATTGCATGTAAAAGGGTTGTCAGTATAGACTAAGGAAAAGTATGTAGATAGTTTATAAATGAATTACTGTTGATCTTTTGTGATTGCTATAATGCATGTTGAGTGATGTAATAGAATCCTAATCTTGTATTTAGTTATGTTTATAAATGGAAAACCTATCTATGGGTGGTGGTTAAGATGTAGGTAGAAAGTGACTTAATTTTCCTTTGTATAGATGTTTCTTTGGAAAGGTTGCATTTGCAAGTTGTTTGCATTTAATTAAATTATCTTGTTTCCTCTTTATCTTAGCCACATATAGTTAATAAAGAGAATTAGTCTTAAACCACATTATAATAGAAAATCATTTAGGCTTGAAACTTGTATGTTTAAACCTTGACTGTGAATCAAAGAAATTATGTTTGAAATTACTTGAGTGACAAATCTTATATTCTCTTGAAATTGCACTCCTTATCTTTGATTTATGCATAAGATAGATTATGAATGAGACTGAGTGTAGTTGCTAGGTATTTAATCAATGCAATTAGAAGTAAATTTATGTGATTAATCTTTGTTTTACATTGTGATATTTTTTTTTGGAAAGGGCTATGTTTGTGGAATAAATAAGATGCTAGTACATAGAACTAGGTTTCTATTTTGAGAAAATATGATGATTGTATTGGCATTTGAATATCTTGTTTGATATGTGTAGCTGAAACCTATGATATAATGTCTTTCTTTCTTACTTTTGTATAAATATAAAAGATTTATGTATTAGATGTCTTGCATGTTGAATTATTATGAGGGAGTAACATGTGAAGTAATTAAGTTTAGGCATGGGATATGATGTTTGAGTAGGAATAATCACTACGAAAATATTTAGTGTTACTTGTACTGGCCTAGGATAAATTTTGAGAGAATGTGGGGTTGTGTTTTGGAAACAAATAGGTGAATTCTTTTGTTTTGTGAAAATTTGAATAACTTGGGATGAAGTAAGAGTTGATGGTATTTAGGAAAGGCCTACATGAAGTAGTAAGAGTTAAGTAGAGGATCATTATTATTTTTTTGTGAATATAGAACTTGTGTATAATTTGTTGAACTTTGGACACATGAATATTGATGTGAAAGTATTAATGATTCTTGGATGCATTTATAAATTAGTGGTGCTTATGTAAAATTCTTATTGTGGAAGAAAAGTTAGTTCGCATATGCATATATTATGAGGATAGAATGTTATACCAAATGAATAAAAGTGAATGTGAATTTGTTATGTGGAGTTGTTAAGTGATCACGATGATCATGACATTGACATTTAGCATCATGTGATATATGGAAAAGAGTAGAGTGAAAGAAAATTTGATAAAGGGTTATTGACATATGTAATATATGAATCACATAGGTTATGGAAGTAAATGTACTATGGAATTGTGTATTTAATTGTACCTTGTAAATGTGAGAAAATAGTAACCTGTATTGACTGAAAGTGTTGTAATACCTGCACTTGCTTTGTGTGCCCATGGGATGGTGATACTACGTACCCATTCATGGAGAATATGTTGTATTTGTTGGTGTGAATTAACCATACCATTATGTGTGCTTGTATGTTTGTTACCTGATTGAGGGCCAACCCACATGTGGTTGAAATTTATATATGAGTAGCCAAAAGATAGTTTCATAGATTTTTCTTTTGGTTCTCCAGCCCTCATCCGGTGATAGGGCAGGGTTGGTTGAGACAATCACTGTCCCATGCTCTGGGTCACTCCTAGGTAAACCCCTTTGGTGTTACTCTCCACCTTCTTAACCTATAGGTCCTAAAGCTTGTTAGGCACCCCTGGTTCTCCTGGCCAACCCTACTATCATCTGCATACACCTAACCAAGTCAATCTTGGTGCTTACTCCTCTATTCTCTCCTTGGCCCTTAATCTTCCTAAAGGCCAACTAACTCTCCAAACCTTACCAACTTGTTGCAGGGGCATGTGGTGTCTTCTATAGCTTCAAAACCATCCCTCCATGGTTCTTGATCAGTCACAAGCCTTCAAATCTCCATCGCTTCCCTCAAACCCTAGTCTAGGGTTTAAGAAGGGCTAGTAGCCCTTGAGCCCCAATTAGGCCTCTTAGCCTGAGAAATTAGGCTATAACTCCAATCCTACTGAGGTTCATCACAAAATTATTTTTGAAACCCTAGTTCAATTGCCAACCTCTCAAGGAATTTTGGGGTTTTGGGCCTTCACAGGCCTTCATAGGCTCAACCCTATTTTTGTGGGAATTAGGGCTTTTTAGGCCTTTTCTTGGACAATCAGTGATCTGTCTACCTCCTTCAACCACCAAATGATTTGGTGAGGACTCTTCCTTCCTAGAAGACCTTTTCCAAGACCCCTACATCCACTACACACCTTGGGTTGCAAATGAATTGATACCCCTGCAACCTTTGTGTTTTGCACTTCTCTATTGTCCTAGCTGGGCACTATCAAGCTCGCCTAGGAACAGTCTTTTGCCAACATTTTCTGACTGCTAATGACTCCTACCCCTAATTTATGTACAAGCATGGAGTTAAGCCACATTTCCAACAAGCCGGTACTTTAGGTACAATGGAAATGTAAACTACAACTCCATTTTCACAGTTTACCAGTTAAGACTATAAATTGAAAGAAGAACAAGGAATTTACAAGAATGCTTGGAAACGAGAAACCAAAAATCTATTGTAACCAACAATGCTTAAAGAAAAATTGACCACATTCTCAACTACTTTAAATGCCTTGATCAATTCATTTACTACTGCTTCAGGAACAAGAACAAAACAAAAACAGAAAAAGCACTCTAAACTATCGTTGTTTTCACAATCTTCAAACTTATTACAAATCCAATGTTTTTCCAACCCTCATTCCAGTTCGAGGGCTACCTTATAAAGGCTTCCAAGGTAGTTGATTTTCCCTTTGGTCGGACCTAACCACCTCAAAAGGCCAAAATTGCATAAATGCAACATTTTGGGCTTATTCCTAGCTCCTAGAGAAACCTAAAAGAACACAGGTTGAGTAAACTCATTCAATCTACCAAGAGCTACTGAACCAAATTCCTTCTAACATTTCCTAACATCTTAAAGACAAAACAAGATGGTCAACATGACCTTGAAGTATAAAAACTCAAAATTGCTTCCTAGGCTTCCAAAATTGCCTAGTGTTTTCCAATACTCTCTAGGTGCTCCTGCACCATTCTCCCCTCTCAGCCCAAACACTAAGGAATGGAAGGAGGGACCAATGATAGGTCAATACCAAACTTCTTGAACTGGTCTTCTTGTACCCATGTAGCTTCTAATTCATGCTCGTTCTTCCACTTGATAAGGTGCTCCATGTACACCTTGTGCCTTGTAGACTTTTGCACTCTAGACTCCAAGATCTTCTCTGCCCGAGGCTTATCTTGACTAGGTAAGGATATGTTGTTGATGTCCCTGAAGATCTCCTTATTGTCCTGATCCAAATCCTTGACGGTCCCCTTATACTTGATCAAATCAGCTATGTTGAAAACTGTGAGATTCCTAG
>VDFB02239473.1:0-18647 GCA_007258455.2 Sequoia sempervirens | reverse complement strand
TAAAAAGAAATTATAGAATAGAGTGATTTTTTTCAGATTTCAAACAATATTGTAAACAAAAGTTAGATAAAATAACTTGTATAAGAGGGTTAGAAAAAAAAATATAGACAAGAAGCAAGATTAAACTTTTGGCTCTTCTCCTCTTTTTTAGAGTGTCTCCAATGGCGTGCTTTTTAAATTTGGTAAACCTTCAACAATGTAGCTCACAGAAGATTAGTAATACCAAGCTCTGATACCATGAAAGGAAATAGAAAAGAGCAAAGGAAAGTACTAATGAATGAGCAATTGTTTGAAGGAAAGAGATTACCAAATAGATTGAAGTAGCAAAACCAAGCACCACCAAAGCAAGAGAGACACAAGAATTTGTTAAGGGGAAAAAACAAGAAAAAACCCCAATATTATGAATGGAGGCAAAATGCCTAAAGAATAATACAAAGAGAGAGAGCTTTAGCCTTAGCTTGCTTGCATGAGTCTTGAAGAATGAGAGGAGAGGCACCTCAATAAGTAGAGGTGAGAAGAAGGAGTTAGAATGTAACTCCTAACTCAATGAATGCCACCATTCATCTATGTGTGTGCAAAGTGTCACCTCTTAAGGAGGTGGATACAAATATTCCTTAATAAAGGAATTAAAAAATAAGTCATCCTCACACATGTGTGAGATGACAAAAAGAAAAAAGACTTGTAGGATTCCTTTGGAAATGATTCCTACAAGGTAATAACAATTACAATTTAAGAATAACCTTTTACCAAGTAAAGATTAATCTTCAACACTTTGCCAGCATTTTCTGACTGCTAATGACTCCTACCCCTACTTTATGTACAAGAATGGAGTTAATCCACATTTCCAACAAGCCCGTACTTCAGGTATAGTGGAAATGTAAACTACAACTCCATTTTCACAGTTTACCAGTCAAGACTGCAAATTGAAAGAAGAACAAGGAATTTACAAGAATGCTTGGAAATGAGAAACCAACAAACTGCTGTAACCAACAATGCTTAAAGACAAATTGACCACATTCTCAACTACTTTAAATGCCTTGATCAATTCATTTACTACTGCTTCAGGAACAAGAACAGAACAAAAACAGAAAAAGCACTCTAAACTGTCATTGTTTTCACAATCTTCAAACTTATTACAAATCCAATGTTTTTCCAACCCTCATTCCAGTTCGAGGGCTACCTTATAAAGGCTTCCAAGGTAGTTTCTTTTCCCTTTGGTTGGACCTAACCACCTCAAAAGGCCAAAATTGCATAAATGCAACATTTTGGGCTTATTCCTAGCTCCTAGAGAAACCTAAAGGAACACTAGTTGAGTAAACTCATCCAATCTACCAAGAACTACTGAACCAAATTCCTTCTAACATTTCCTAACATCTTAAACACAAAACAAGATGGTCAACATGACCTTGAAGTATAAAAACTCAAAATTGCTTCCTAGGCTTCCAAAATTGCCTAGTGTTTTCCAATACTCTCTAGGTGCTCCTGCACCACCGTGAAGGGGTGGTAGCAGCCACAAAGTTCCTTTGGCAGAGTGTGCAACGTACACATATTGCGACGCAAAGCGGTCTTGGCTCAACCGATCCTGAGGAAACGTACTCACTACTTCCCCTTATGATGGATCAATGTACTTGATCCATATGTGTAAGCCTAATCCCCATAGTTTTGAGTACAAGAACATTGGTTTATAGTGAATGCCTAGCCATCCGTAGGGGACGCTTGAGTCGGGCATTAGCAAGTCAACCTCGCCTATAAGGAGAGGTGAAGCCTGTGTAGCCCCATATTGATATATTCTTATATACATTATTTAGACCATATTTGGCGCATACTTTGATATTTACGCAATGGATAATGCATGCCACACCCCTTTGATGTTCCAACACAGTGCTGGTGATGATGCCATGTTGCTGATGGTAGCGAGTTGGGCTCAAGCACACAATGCCATGTGCATAGACACGTGAAGGTTCACTATGAGATTGTGTTATGATAGCCTACTTTTGTGATGAGAATAATGGGGCCTCACACACTTGCAGAGGGATACTCATGTTTTCTTTCAATAGTGTTTGGGTTGGTTAGCATATGGGTAGGTCCTAGCCATGTATACCTCTGGCGATGGCGAGTACCTACATGTGCCTTCTCCATGAGGTATCACTATGTGGGGTGTGTCTAGCGCATGGCTACTTCCATGGAGCCACAGAAACACTGCCATGCAGCATACGACCAGTGCGTGCCTTCTCCTACTAGTGTATGATCATGCCACATTGAGATGCGATGCAGGATTAGGGCCGAGGTGCACATCCCATGCGGGAAGCCAAGGAGTGTGTGGGCCACTTGGCTAGTCCATGTTGCGTGACGACGCAATGCAGGGTGTAGCTGAGGATTACACTCTAGGCCATGTGGATGGCATGCTCATTTCACAACACATGAGGGCTACTGCTATAGCCTAACGTTGTTCCCTCCTTCCTCATCTGGTGGCTAGTATCTAGTCACGCAGTGTTGTATAGTGCAATTTCAAAGATTATGGATTTTCATGGTTATCGATGATTTTATTGATTGTGAAGGCTCTATTAACCTTGTTTATATTTTGGATCATGATGGTTTAGCCACACCCTTGTGATCTTATTATCTTATAGCCCCTCGGTTACATTTGATTTAGTGTTGAAATTGTGCACATTTATTTCCTCATTGTTGAAATTGATTTTTTTAATTTACTCTCTTTATGAATTTTGAGGCTAAACTAATTTATCCTTATTATTTTCGATGTCGGCCATGTGTCGTGTGATTCCTCTCCAAGGATGTATGAGGCAGACTTGGTGAGTGTATACGAGGAAGCAAACATAGGGAACCTTGAGGATGGGGGTATGTGAGGCTGTTACACAGCTACGACCCACTACCCACCTATGTGTGATGACTATCTCTTGGAGGCTAACCACCTTATACAACAAGAGGTAGGTCATTGTGGACTTGTTTGGATGGTTTCACCATGTGTGTGGCCTAACACCATCAAGCCACTGAGTGTGAGGTATGGATCTTGTGAGATGAATATTGGCTCTTGGCTCATAGATTATGTATCATGGATTAATATGCTACTTTTCAGTGTCCAGATGGACCCTTGTGTAGCCTTGTGTTGTGCATTTCCTAGTGATGTGATTGTATATGTATGTGTTAGATGTATATTTCTTATATTTTGTTGCTTATTGATGTAAATGAGGGATAATTATGCTATCTTAAATGTGAATGTATTGTGAATTTGTGGTATTAAATGGAGTGGATGTAATTGAAATCTTAAATTATAATTTAGAATATGTTATGAAACATGAAATGATGTGTAATTTTTAATATCAAGAAATCATTTGATGTGTTTTCCTTGTATGAGGTTATGGAGAATTTTGTATTAGGAATAGAAAATAGAGTTAATTGGAGTATTCACTATATTTTTCAGTGTATAAACAAGTATCATATCATAAGAGATGTATGGATTTCTAAGTAAAGGTAGTTAAGAAAATATTACTTTCAAATATGTAGTCATATAGTGATTTTAATTGAAGTGATTTAGAAAAGAGGATGTACATCAAATATAGAGTAGAAAATTTTTGGTACTAATATTTTATTTTTCCACCCTATTTCCACCCTAGTTTCTGACTTCTAGGAGTAAATCAAGTTTCAGGGGGGGAGAATGTAGTGCCCCTCTATTCTCACCATAGATGTGCAGGAAGTTTGAATTTGGAACTTGAAGATGAAGATGTATTGACTTGTGTTCAAGCTTTGTGGTTGCAATATGAGACATGCGCTTTTGTTAGTGCTTTGGTGAGTATGGTGTATAATGTCATGTTATTATTATTATGCAAATATTTACTTGGATAGTTAAATGATGCAGTAGTATGTTTGTTAGGATAAGTGGAAAGGGTGGCATTGTACCAGTGGGCATATGAAAGACATATGAACATGAGATATGATTGCTAGAATTTCTTTCCTAGTGCTTCGGCTATTATGCACATGTGCTCTAATTTGTATGTTTGAGTGAATAGGTACTAGGCTACATCTCCACCTGAATTAGCAGGTATGAGCATGCCTTTAATCCCAATGGTGGTTGAGGAGATAACATTTAGGCCCAAGTTATAACCTAACCCTAGCCATTGTCCCCAATTAAGGACAATTGATTCATTATGTGATCGCTTTTTTGAGTTGTCATAGGACAATGCCCAATCTCCTTTACCTTATGGTTGGAGTGTTGCACATGTGTGAATTTTTTTGTTGAGTTATGTGATTGTGTGACTCCAATGTCTAGCTTTGAGTGTGGATTCAGTTCTAATGGTACTAAGTCCTTTGGTAAGTCAGGTTAGTAACTGTTGTAACCATTCTCGTTATTTATGTTTTGATATGAATGTCTATTTTATGTGAAGTTATTTTGTGGTTTATACCTAGCCTTAGATGTGGATTATTTGAGTGAAGTTAGATATTGAGTTGTTCATATTAATTATTATTTAATTGTTATTAGTATTATTATGATTATATGTATATTACGTTTTATGAAAATAAAGTTATAAATATTAACATATTCTAATTTTATTTATTAAATATTAATGTTTATTAGTAAATATTTAAATATTAATAGGTAAGTATATGATATATTTATGTTTTGATTTACTATTTTGGTAGAGTGATTATTTTTAAGGAGGTTTTCTTTATCTTCTATAATATTTTGAATTTATTTAATGAGAAACTCTAAACAAATGAGTTAATTATGTGAGTTAATTTAATTATTTAATTTATTTTAGTTATTTTATTAATGGGATGGGGATAGGTACTTTAATTTAATATTTTAGTAATTTATTTTATGAGAGGATTTTATTTCCTTGTTTTATTTTGGAAAAAAGAGTTTTTTTTGGGAAAAGAAAGAAAGTTACTTTCATTTTGTTTTTTTTTTTCCTTTTTGAAATTTTAATTAGCTTTATTTTTGAGAAAAATTGAAAAAAATGAATTTCACTCTTTTTTTGGCATGAAATTTTAGAGCATTTTTGGGAAAAAAAAGAAAAGTTTTTTAAGAGTTTTTAAAATGAGAGATTTTACATAGTTCTTGGTAATTTTTTAGAGGTTTTTAAGAAATTTGGAGTGGTTTTGAATGAAAATTTGGAATTCAATTTAGATTTGAGAGAAATAGATTTTGCTGGGGGAATTGTGGTTTTATTGGAAAATGCTGGATTGGAGAGTAAGGAGTTCAAAATTTTTGGAGCTCGGCATCGAAATCTCATCCATGTCAAGCATTAGATCTAGGTTGGATTTTGAAATCTTTTGTCTAAATTTTTTTTTTGAATGTAAGAACAATTTGATTGATTTCTCTTTTTGATTGTTGAAAATAAATGATATATTGTTTTTATTCTATGTGTAACTGAAACATTTATTTATTCCTAGAATAAAAATCAATATATGTTTATTGTCTCAATTTTCTACCAATAAAATGGTCTGATTGCGTCGCCCATAATTCTATTTTTACGAACTGGGTTGGTGCGAATTTTAAAGGATTTTTGGTTTTGTTGTCTTTTAAATTATGTTCAAAAATCTCAAAAACCTAGATTGTAGTTTTTAAGATATCATTGAAACATAGGACTACTGTTAAGCTGCTCCTCCATGACTGCAAAAAACTCTCTTGTTTCTCCCTGTAATTGTAACCAGTCAATGGAAGACTAGGATTTTAGATTTATAAGAATTTCAAAGTGGTTAAATTAATTAAAATTTTAATATTTTATATTTTGGAAAAGATCTGGTTGTTGGGTTTCTTATTTTATCATTTGGTTGTAATCGGGTATACCAAATGAGGTTTTTTGTGGGAGTCATTTGTTGTTTTGTATTTTGTAAATTTTTGAGTCATTTTTGCTTAATTTTGCGAGTATTGCTGAGTAGTCGAGGGCCAAATCTGAAATGGGTCTTTGATAGATTTAGATTTCGAGTTGATTTGAGTGTTTTATGGTTGTTTTATGGATGATATTTACTGCTGTCAAGAGGAAAAATTAGTTCAGTTTTGAAGTTGTATAGGAGAAAATAGCTCTATCATTTTATCTGTATTGTGTTGTATCATTTGTGTTTGAATTTTTTATTGTATTTATGTTAATAATCCCTTCTCATTTGTGAAAACTTATGTTGAGGTTTTTGTACCGTGTAAGGATCACTTATACCAAGGTTATGTATTGTTGGTCCTGATTATGAACTGCTAAATTGAAGATTGACTATTATGTTATAAGATTGTACAAATGATGTTATGTACTTCATTGTATGTGTTGTGGTATAATGATCAGCTTTTGAGTTTCCTATCCATTTGTGTTATGTGATTGGGTCTCTAGAAGTATCTGAAAGTCTTTGTGAAAGTCCTTGTGATTTTTAGTTGATTTTTGTTTTAAGTAGCCTCCTTTGGATGTTTTGTGTCAGCCACTTGTTGTATATGTTGTTTGCATGTGTGTGGGGCCTAGTGTTGTCTCCTAGCACGGAGGGAGTGGGCCTCAGGGTTCCACGTGGTAGGGTGGTATTTCTGAACCATCCATTGGGGTTTAGGTGGTGCAATTCATGCGCAACATGGAGAGTCTTTCCTTCCATTTCATTGCTATAGTTAAATTTATGTGCAGGTGATATTTCTATGAAAATTGTGTTCAATATGTATTTTATATATATTCCTCTTAGATGAATATATCATCATGCCTAAAATTTTACACACAAAAATCCAACCAATTTTTTTTTTTTAAATAAAAATAAACAAACAATCATTAAGCTAACTAAAGCACTAAGTGATCATGGAACAACACACAACATAGATATTGACAACCATATTATTATCTATAGTATGCTCCTTTCAAGTGTCTCTTTGAATAACAACAAATCTCACATTCCTATGTTATAACTATAATGTTATTCTCCCAACACAACCATTATGGCTCATAGTATCAACACGGGTTAGTCGATTGACCCATAAGAAAATTCCACACAAGTGGTAGAGTAAACATATATGGTTGTTTTAATATTCTTGGGATTAGTATTGCTTAATCACTGAATATAATCTATAAAAAATAATTACTATCATTTTTATAATCACCACTATATGTCACCATAATACCATTATTTTCCGTAACCTTTGTATATATATATATATATAATAACACTTATATCAATAGTAAGGTTAAATAGTTCTAGTTAGTTATTTATTTTTCCTTATTGCCAAAATTACCTTCCATAGGGAACTAAATAATTTTGGTAAGTGAATTTTTGAGGGAATGGTAAGATAAACTTTTCTAGCCAAAAGAAATAAAATTACCTAAATAGTTCTACTTAGTTATTTATTTTTCCTTATTGTCCGCAAAATTACCTTTCACTGAGACCTCAATAATTTTAGGAAGTGAATTTTGGAAGAAAAGGTAAGATAAGATTTTCCAGCCAAGAAGAAATAAAATTAATTTTATTTTAGTAGATGTATGAATACATTTATCAAGTTTTTTTCTATTCTAACTATTTTTTTTTTTCAATATTATTAGTAATAATATTAACCTTTTAACATTATTATTAATGTTTTACTCAATATCATTGCTAGTGAAACGTAGTTCTTCAAAATGATTAAATGTTATTATTACATGCACTATAATATTATTCTCAGCATTATATCATATTTGCATCACATATTGCCATTAAAAAGTTCCAATACTTCTCTTCATTATTTTCAATAATAATATTATTGATAGTAAAATTGTATTATTTATGATTTTAATTTACCCAATTACTTCTCTTCATTATTTACAAGTAAAATTTTATTCTATATGACTTTAGTTTACCCACTTATATTATTGATAAAAGAGATTTCCTTAAATCAATATTTTACGATGTAAATATTTTTGTTTAGATTGTTATTTTTATCGATCTTGGTAAAAATATCAGATAAGCTTAGCGGTGTCGATATTGACATCAATTTATATTACTGCATTAATGTTGGATTGAGTAAAAACTAATTTACTTAATTATTATTTTTGGTGTATTAAAAAGCAAACTAGGGTTGTGCGTGACCGATTATTGAAGAAAATATGGTTTTTCCTGTTGCTGCTAGCAACTATAATCTGCAAATGCAATCCTTGAGCTTGCCGTATTGGGGTTTGGTTGATTCTTTTGCATGCAAGGGATGTCCTATGATTACATTTTTAATTAATTATTATTTTTGTTTATTTTATTTTATATTTTTTTCTCTCAACTTCACTTCTGTGGAAGGCTCGCCAAACCCAAGATAATACACAACTGACATTCATAATGTCTCCAACCATGGTACATACAAAGTAGATCAGCCCATGCATGGTCAACAATAAAAATTTAGCCAAGGTGTAGGGATTATAGCCCCACTGCCAACTGCTGTACCATAATTATGACCTGCCATGTTCCAGATTTTAATACGAAGAGATGTAGGCTCATCACATATTTTATTTCTCACCAACTCTGTTTAATTACCAGGCAATGATACTGATCAGACCTCTATTCACCCATAAATGTGACAATCCACTTGCAGATATGAAAATATTGATCGTGAGATTTTCTATGCTTGCAGTCAATTTGTTGTACAAGGATAGTTACTCACTTAGATACTTACCACGGTATGGCAGGTGACGTACTAAGTTGAAATGATACTTCAGAAAACCTCACTGTTTAGTACTAAAGACTGTGTAGTGCGATTTCTAAGAGCTCTTATAGTTTACTAATGAATTCTGTCATGCCCAATGAGGGCGTAGCAATTTTGACATACTACCCTTTTATAGACTGCATCCTAACTCTTGTGTAATTTTGTTCACCTTGATGAGGCTGGCAAAGAGGAGGGTCAAGGAGCGCTGGAAGTGGCCCATGTCGCACTCCCTTGGTTTTCGACTTCTTGATATCCCTCTATTCACATAACATGTTTACCTTTAGACAGTTAATCATAATTATTAATAGGTTCATTTCTATATGCCCATTAAGCAGAGGCGCCCAGGGTAGAGGCTTTCAAGGGAGGATGCATGGCAGGTAAAATGGGTGAATGATGTAGAGGATCCCATCCTTCAGAGGTGTAGCCTGCCAACAAAGGCGGACATGACCATTTTCTTAACAATTTCTTTTCCCCTTCCCTTTTATCTGTTCATTTTGAAGAGGTTGTTATCCTTGTTTATACATTTCCAGTTGTGTGATAGAAAAGTCAGGCCTGGGTATAAAAACATATATGAGAGTTTAGTTTCTTTAGTGCTTAGGTTTAGAGTTGTAGCAAGTAATTATTTGATTGTATTTTGAACCACAATGGGGAGAAAGAAAGATGATAAAATCAGATTATATAAACTTCTCCGTGCTTCTTTCTAGCATTACTGCTCTCCACAGAGCCAATATTCTCTAGAGGGGCCAGCGTCGAGGAGTCCTGACCATCGCCCTTTCATACATAATTTTGTTATTATTATTATTATTTTTCATTATATTTGTTTTGTTTATTCATTTTTTTGCTTTATTCAAAGTTAAATCAATTATGTATATATATAATGCTCTTTTCAATAAAAGCTTATTTAATTCTACTTAAGATATTTTTAATGCAACCACTTTGCATTAGCCTTTACATGATTTTACAAGATACCAGATGGTATACACATAGCAGCTATTTATTGTAAGGAGAATACAGTTTTGTCTCCAACAGGCCTAAGCTTCATTATATGAATTTTGTAACATATTTTAAATGCAGAGTTGCAAGCAAGGCCTAATTTAGGCATCTTGTTTGACCATAAAACTGAATTACAATCCTCATGTCTTGCATATATTTCTTCTCTTAAAATTCTAAATCATGCTATAAGGAGTAGTGGCAGATTTTCTTTTCTACTTATGTCAAGAAAGAGAACAATAATAATCCTTTCATTCATTGTTAAGTTTTACTAATACAACCCCTTTTCCCTACTAACCTAATTGAACGTATTATTTGCTTATGGGAATACAACAAATTATTACAAAATATTAGATAAGCATTTAGAAAGACCTTGGTTGCAATGATAAAAAAGAAAGGAGGAAACTCATTAGAAGGAATATCATGCCAATGATAAAAAAGATTGCTCTAATACACCCTTCTTTCTCCTTGTATTCTTGATGTAACTCATTATACCCTTGGCTTCAAAACACAAAACACCCACCCTTGAAGTATAATTTCCAAACTATAATTTTCATTATGAATAATATCAAATCCATCCATTCTATGAACAAAAGGTTTCAAGTAGAGGTATTGGGAGATAACTCCAACATTTATAGATCAAAGTTTTATAAGAGTATATACTAAATGAATAGAGTTTTCTCCTTTCCATTCTCTATCATATTACCACAAAACAATATCTTCCCACATTACAACCAATATAAAGAATTACAAAGGAGGACATACAACTAACTTGGGCTTGCTCTCCACCCTACCATAATGGCGTCATGGAGCCTCATGGGCTCTAGCCATACCCCTGAGCAAGTAATTCTATTAGCTCCATAGTGATAAATAGAGTTTTTTTTTTTCTGAATTTTTACAAAGGATGAAAACTAACATAGCACTATTTTCATGCATTTAGGTTTTCTACTTTCTACTTTTAACCATGATCCATACACAATGTCACCTTCTTACAACCAATAAACAAGGTAAATGAAAATAGGAAGAACTTATCTTTGTTCTTTTAGGTGAAGGGACTGAGCTCTTTCATCCATCTTTCCTCTCAAGCCAAGCCATCTTGATCACAATCTTTCCAAAGAGGAAGGGATTCTCTCCTCTTCTCATTCTTTCTTCTATCTCAACTAGAGTTCTCCAAAAGGAGAAGTGGGTAACACCCCACTCCTTCTTCCCCTCCCAATATATAGAAATCTCACCAATTGTAACCCTTGGATGGGGAGGTGTGAATGTACCTCCCTCATCAATGAGGGTCTTTTCCTTCTTTAAGAGGGGTACATGCACTTGAACAACCCCTCAATCTTTTCACCCCATCTTTTACTCAAAATTCGTCACTCCTCATTATGAAGGCTTTTTAGGAGTCAAATCATGTCCTTGGGGCCTATTGCATGCCCACTTGACCCCTACCATCATGATTTAGACCCTAGGGGGGTTCATTTATGCATCCCAACCCAATAAATTGACCAAAAACCCACTTTAAAGACCCACTTAAGGTTTCATCCGAGTTCCACACTTGGATACAAGGGTTTCTATCCTTAACCCCAACTTACATCTCCCATGACACACAATTAATACCCTTTCAACCCAGAAGAATAAGCATAATAATTATATTTCTTCCTAAACTCCAAAATAAGGAAATCCAATACATAACCACTAGAGGATGTCTTTCGATTTTGTTCTCACTGGTTTTCCCTTCTCGCATTGGCGCTCTTTCTTTCCTGCAAATTACCAATGAAATCATAAGAAACATTCATATGTCATATTAATTTGGTAACTGAAGTAAGATTTAATTGTACAACAATTTCATTAAGATTCCAATTTGTATTCATAGTTTACAAGTGCCTAATACCTTCATGGCAATGATTAATAAAACATGTCAAAATGAGATACAAGTACATTGTCACACAGTCACACTATGCATTTTCTGAAATATATCTAAGCATCTATTTAGGAGAAATGTAACAAAATTAAGATTGTATTATTCACATGTGAAGTGGGGTCTTACAATATCTTGTATGTTGTAGCATTTTTGTCATAAAAATGTAAATAAGTCGATGTAATCTTGAAGATATATTTATTGTTGTTTATTATGCAATGAAAAGGTTAACATACAAATGTTGTATTTAAAATGTATATAAACTTAATTTAGTAGTAGATGTGATATATTTTTATGTACTTATTTCATGGCGTTGATTAAGATTAGTATCATATTGACATAGTGTTAGATGATGTTATTTATAATTATGTTATGTTATCATATGTAATTTGATGTGTGAGATTTAATTTACATTCAAAGAATTGTTTGTATGTGTTTTAGTGTATCAAATGTATTTCTATAGACTTAGTCTATATAGGTGTATCATAGTAGCAACATTAGGGGACCATGGTGGATAAGTGTGTAAGTGGGCTATGATTAATGTTACTTATTGGTCATAATGTGATTATAATGTGATGTTAATATAATAATTTTATCCATGTTAATTTTTTGAGTTGTGTTAGTTAGTGTTACTTTAGTTTCTTTTAAATAAAATAAAATTATTGGCATGTTGTTGAATGTCTTTGTGTTAATCCATCAGGTCCCTTAGCGGGGCGCTACAGGAAACATGAATGAATGTGTGAACAATCAATAACCAATAACACAATGCCACTTGTCAACATGTGAGTGGACAAAGGTGAAGCACATTTTGATGAATGCACAAATTAATGAAATTAGGTCGAATTTCAAAATTAGAGAAGTGACAAGTTGGAGGGAGATGGAAAATGAAATAAAGGCCACTTGTATCAAGAAAAGGACATGTAAGAGGCCTTTAATGCCTTGTTTGATGGACAAGTACTTTTGGGGGGAGATTTCAAATTTGAGGAATATTCCCACTTGGATGTCTTTGAATGAAAATTGAAGATTTATTAATTAATTAAATTGATTTTCATGAGTAAGCTGCAAAATGAGGATTTGAGGGATTAAGATTAAGATTAATCAAGATTTGATTAATTTAAATAAAGATTAGCTAATTTGACAATTTGATTTATATTTTAGGATTTAATTAAATCAAAATGAGAGGAATAATGATTTTAAACTTAATTAGCCAATAGGCTATTTGTGTGAACTTTGCTCAAAAATTTTTCAGCCTCTTTTTTTAGACTTTAGTGGTCAGGAAAAAGGAGGCAAATAGAAAATAACTTTGGTCAGAATTTTTGTCACCTCCTCAGTTTTGTAGCCTTCAAGGTCATGAAAAGGTGGCGAAGGCGGTTATTGGCTGCCTTGGGAATAGGGTGGCATTTTTCCTGCTGCATGGATAGAGAAGGTCGTGAAAATGAAATGTTTGATCATGTCAACATTAATTGTTGTATGCTTTGCATGTACTAGCGATGGTTGTCATAACAAATGTCTTTTAATTCCTTAGGGAACAAAATGAATGTTTGGAGAATTTTCAATAAGGAATTTTTTGGTGTTGTTCTGTTACTATAATTGCGATGAGAGTTGTGAGTGATGAGGGTAAGATTCTATGAGGGTGCAAGCTAGATTAAGCTTTTTGTAGCTTCTGAAAAGGTGGGTGGAGGTTATGTTGTGTTTTTTGCATGGGTGAATGGTTGCAAAAGGAAAAGAAAAATGTCTCCTATGATAATATTTTTCCATTTTTGTGTAGGAAAGCTAGCGAGAAGAGGTGGGTTTGAAGCAAGTGGGAAGAGGTGCATGTCAAAGAAATTGTTGACAATATTGTTTGATTTGTGGTTCGCAGTGTGTGGCAGGCTATATTGTTTGATTTGCAATAATGTATTATTGATTGTTTGAAATTTTGATAAGCCATTATTAAGAAAATACAATATAGTTTCTAAAAATGAAATCTTGTCTCATTTATGGTTTGCGTTTTGTGTGTATGGTTTTGCATGGATTTGATGTTGTGATTTTTTGTGGGTTTATGTTTATGGTTTCCATTTTTTGGCTATGTTTGGAGGCTTGGAGAAACAAGGTAGCCTAGAGAAAGCTAGCGGAAAGATGTTTTTTTAAAGCAAGTGGGAAGAGGTGCATATTGAAAAAATTGTTTGTCATATTGTTTCATTTGTAGTTTGTTGTTTTTGGGAGGCAATATTGTTTTATCTATGATAAGGTACTATTCATTACTTCTGATTTTGATAAGGTGTTGTTGAGAAAAGACTATATTGTTTGTGAAAAGGACTATTGTTTGGTTTAGGGTTCCTGTTTTGTGGGTTTCTATGTCTAGGTCACTGTTGAAACCAATGTTGGTTGATTTGTGGCTTGCATTTTGTGGTTATGGGTGGAATGAAATGAAATAGTTAATGTTGTACACTCCATGTTTGGTTACATTAGGCAATGTTGATTATTGTTCTCTGTGTTAGGCTATATTGTATCATATTCAATAAGGTGTTGTTGAAAAAGCTGTACTGTTTCAATTTTCAAGAAGGTTTTGTATAGAAAGGAGTATGTTTTTTTATGGGTTTATCACTATTAATTTTTGAGAGGGCGCTGTTGAGAAAGCTATATTATTTCTATTTATGGTAAGCTTTTGTTGAGAAATGAATATATTTTTACTTGGGTTGGTTATTGTGAATCTGTCATTTTTGGCAGGGAATATTGTTTTATCTACGATAAGGTACTATTGATTGCTTCTAATTTTGACAAGGTGTTGTTGAGAAAAGAGTATATTGATTGTGAAAATGACTATTGCTTGGTTTAAGGTTGGTATTTTGTGCCTATGGTTTTGCATGGGTTCCTATTGTCATTTTTAGTGTTTTGTGGGTTTCTCGATCTAGGTCGGTCTTCAAACTAATATTGTTTGATTTAGGGCTTCCATTTTCTGGTTATGGTTGTCACTGAATAAAGTAGATAATCCTACACACTTTGTGTTAGCTTCCATTAGACATTGTTGATTATAGTTTTCTTGCTTAAGGTATATTGTTTCATTTTTGAGAAGGTGTTGTTGAAAAGGCTGTATTGTTTCAATTTTTGACGAGGTTTTATTGAGAAGGGACTATTTTTTTGTATGGGTTTGTAACTGTCATTTTTTGTCGAGTTTTTGTTTAAAGTTTGTGTTTTGTGGGTATGTTTGCAATGGAATAAAATTGTTGACACTATGCAGTTTTTATCGATTGTTATTGTATAGCTCAGGCTATATTGTCTCATTTTTTAAAAGGTTCTGTTCAAAAGGCTATATTGTTTCAATTCTCGATAGGGTGTTGTTGAGGAAAGACTATATTGCTTGTTAAAAGAAATATTGTTTCCTTTGTGGTTGCATTAAATAGCTATCATTTTGAATGGATTTTGTGGCTACAGTTTTGTGGGTTTCTGTGTCTAGGTCACTATTGAAACCAATGTTGGTTGATTTGTGGCTTCCATTTTGTGGTTATGGGTGGAACAAAATGAAATAGTTAATGTTGCACAGTCCATGTTTGATTACATTAGGTATTGTTGATTATTGTTCTCTGTCTTAGGCTATATTGTACCATTTTGGATGAGGTGTTGTTGAAAAGGCTGTATTGTTTAAATTTTCGATAAGGTTTTGTTTAGAAAGGAGTATATTTTTTTATGTGTTGGTCATTGCTAATTTTCAAGAAGGCTATATTGTTTCTATTTGTTATACACTTCTCTTGAGAAATAAGTGTATTTTAACTTGGGTTGGTTATTGTGAATCTTTGTTGGTTTCTCTTTATGGGTTTCATTTTGACTATCAAATCTGTGATGTTGTAATGCTATGTATTCCATATTTTGTATTATAAATTATAAAACTCTTTAAATTTATTGATTTACATATTGTCTAACAAATCTAGATGTTGTAACGCCCGCCAAGGAATCCAATAAAACAATGCATTAAGTAGCGAATTATCAGAAATATTTTTTTTAAAGTCAATCGTTTATACAAATGTCTTAAGAATTCCAAGAATTACTTTAACATAATAATTAAGAACATAACACCATAGTATTAAAGTCATAAAATACAAGAACAAATCACATTCATAAATGATCCACATTTCAAAACTTATACAGTCGAGTCATTTATATAAAAATATATTACATCAAGTGAGATTCTCATAAATCTCGATACATCATAATGATGTTACAAAGAGTACACTCATAATCATGAGGTAGATATACAAAGTGGGTAATGATCTCCTCATAACAAATATCTACATCTTAGAACACGTCCAACGTCCATCGTCACGAACATAGTAGTAACATGATCCAGCTACAAGTATAATATCATTTGTAAGAGTATACAAAAGAAGGAACAACACAGTTTCCACCCAACCGCGTGGAACCCGAAGGTCCACTCCCTCCATGCTAGGAGATAGTGACAGGTCCAAAAGATAATTCAAACATACATTACATTACATGGCTGACAACACATAACGAAATGAACACATCAAACCACAACATTCACAACTTATGTTTCTAGAGACAAGCACAATATATCAGTTAACTCTACACAAGAGACTACAATCATGCTTCAAGACAGAGTGTCATCACATAGTTGTTATGAGTTACCCTGGTGAATCTTCCTAGACTACCGGTCCTCATCTAGAGTTACCCTAGCAGTCTCTACCGATTCCTGGCCCTTAGACAATCACATGTGGAATCAAATTCCCTCTCAAGGAGACAAGGTACACGACTAAGCCATTCTAGGCCTTCTCATCCTACCCTTAATCTAAATGAGCATTAAGGCGCTACGTGAGGCATACTATTAATCTTTATTATTTAATGAATCCCAAGTTTAATTATTAAAGTTTTCACTGAATTAGAAGAAACCCGCGTTAGGTTACCCTGGCAACCACTTAGGGTTTCGGCCCCTATCGCAAGCCACTCTTCCTAGAAACACAACACAACATCCAAATACTAAGGACTTCCGATCATGCATATAGAACAATAAAATTATAGTAGAATATATCTCATTCATGATCTAATCAATGAAAAACTCAACACCCTTAAGGTGACAATTAATTATAGCATGACATAGTCCCAAAATAGATCAAGGTATAAAAACATCAATAAACAAATATCAACACACTAATCCTCTGGAAGGAAAAGTACACAACTCAAAATCAGATACAAAGAAAAGCCATTAAGTATGAGAAGAGAAATCTCAAATCAACCCTCTAGCCTCTGGAAGTAAAAGAACTCACAACTCAAAAGTTTGCTCAGAGACTAATAACAATTAATTGTTTTTCATCATCCACTATCATCAAAACTTCATAGAAAAAAAGTTAAATAGATAACACATTGGCATTAATAAATGTCTTATTTAAAACAAAAATTTTCTATAATTATTTTAAACAAGAATAACATAAGTTCTATACATTTTCTATTTAATCCCATAAGTATCGATCAAACTTTCAATTCCAAAATTTAAGAATCAACAATATCTAAATGATCTTTCAACATTTTATTAAAGAATTACAAGAAAATACACTTATCATAAATCACACCTACAAAATATAATTACAATATCTACAGGACCACATTAAATATTAGCATACTACAAGGAATGCAGAGTACTAATAGTGAGCATGTAAATTCATCTAATTTAAAACTCATAGTACAAACTTATAAATTATGTGTCTACCAATTGATAACTTATGTTAACTAAAAATTAATATACATATAATTTATGCAAACTGTTTCCATAATAGAATTAACTCTAGAGAACATAAGTAAATATCTTGTTTAGGATCCTATCAGCACTATCTCTTAACAGACACTACCTCAGAATTTTGATGCCATGATTATTCAGCCAAATTATGAATTGCATCAAATGAAACTCACAAATTTAAGTTTCAACTGTATAAAGACTACCAGAAACACAATCAACAAACTTGCATGATTTGACTATAGTTTAGTGATTAAGGAAATATACCTCCAATTTACAGATATGATTCAACAAAATTTTAAAGAGGAAGGTTATTAATTTTTTTTTAAGTCTTAGGTAATACACGCAGAAAGTTAAAATCTAACTTGACTAGCTTGACTGGCAAACTAACTAAACTGGAGCAGGGGTGACACCTTACATTGGTAGTTTAGATTAAATCTTAGAAAATTCTCACTTAGTTTGTAGTTTGCAATATATAGAAATACCATTTCTACCAATTACTTCAGGCTACCATGCATGTACAGGAGGATAAAACAAAATGTTGGAAGGCTGGAGAATACCTTTGATGCCAAATGAAATAAAATAAAAATTGAATCCAATGCCTAAATCATGTACAGCTGTTGCTGCTCAATAGAATCGAAGAGGTTATTTAAATCTAGAATCCCTTCCATGTTCGAGTGCAACAACTATGAAAGGTCGCTAATAGAATCATAGAGGTTATTTAAATTTCATCAACACTCTATTTTCATGCACTGCATTTGAGACAGGTGCATAAGCTTCAGGGAGGTAATTTATATCAATACAATCCTACCATGTATAAGTGTTTCCGCTACAATAGGTAACGGTTGGAATTTTAGGAGGTTATTTATACATCCATGCCCTGTCTATGTTAAAGCAATGCAGCTGAGATAATAAGCGAATGAAACTATGGGGTTAATTATACCTCTACAACATTCTAGTTTCAAATACTTAGTCTACAATAAATACCTATAGAAACAGGGAGATTATTTTAATCTTTATACCCTACCATGTTCAAATTCGTCAGCTAAGAAAAGTTGCTAATGATATCAAAGAGGTTAAAGAACATCATGGCTACCATTTAAAGCGTTACTGCTTAAACAGACACCAATAGCTTAGGAGAGATATTTAAATCTTTGAAGCAAAACTCTATAGGAAAAAAAAATGATGGGGATGGCTCTCCTAATGCCATTCTCAACATGGACTTCAACTATATAAATATATATTCCTTTAATATCAGCTAAATATACAAGTCAAAATCTTGCCCACCTAAATTGCTACGTAGACATATGATTCACAATTTCACCGATAAGAAAGAAAGTGGTCAAAAATTTGAGCTAACACTGAGTCTTATTCATCTATCCACACAC
>VDFB02239471.1:0-10310 GCA_007258455.2 Sequoia sempervirens | reverse complement strand
TTTATTAGTTAGGATCCCTTTGTGATTTAGAAAATGAAAAATAAAGAAGGCATAATTAAGAATATCCTGAACCTTGGAGATGATTATGATAAGCCATCCAATGATATAAAAGACTAAAGCCGCTCTCAATGCTTGCATTAAGTGAAGATAGGTATTTTAGTTTTGGGGTCGCATGCCATAGAACACTAGTGAATCTTTTTACACTGCTGAGTAGACCTCACTTCAATCAATATACTATCTTATAGTTATAGTGCATCTCTTAATGTTTTATTTTCAATACATAATATTGATGTTGAGGACTCATCACAAAGCAAAGAACTTACCCCTTTTCTTCACATGGAATCTGCAATGCGTCCACTTGTTATTGCACCAATCATGGCATCTATGGTTAACAGGGAATCAAAGGTAGAATACTACACAAGAACATTAACGAAATGAATTTAGACTTAAATATATAAATTTTGGAGTATCTTCAAAACCCAATAGATCTGCACGGATTGGCCACAAGTGCAAGAATAGACTAGTATTATATAGTTAAGGCCCAACCTAGAGGTAAAATGAAGTTAGACATCAAGTTCTTGACTAGCATAGTGAGCAATTCCAAAGGATGTTGAGGAGATGAGTGGTAAAAGAGTTTAAGGTCCACAAAAGTATTCAGATATGGTGCTAAAGAGGGAAAATGCTATCATTAAAGAGAGTAAAATAAGATCAAAGATGTTGATGCATTCTTATGAACCAATTTTCGAGGCCTTGCCTCCTGAATCCTAACCTATAATGAAATTTATATTTGATGACATAGTAAAAGGGAATAAGACCTCAAATACTATATAAGACAACATTTTATTTTTCAACCAATACTGATCTTTATATTGTTTTCTAATTCTTATGTACAAAAATCATTTAATAGAAACTAGATTCAACTTACTAGTAAAATTACAAAAGAAGGAAATAAAATACATTCAAGAGTAGATAAGAAAATCACAATTAGAATATAATACATAGGAGCTGCACCATTCAGATGTATAAAGTGATGTTAAGACTGGAAGAAAATCACAATTAGAAGATAATCCACAAGTGAAATAGCTATCATCCTTGAGCAATATTAGTATAGTGATACATAATTAGCATTACTATTCCATGAGTGATTTACCAACACAAATCTTATCTCAAAGGAAAACAACTTTATTGATTACATACACTGTCCTCATAATATCTACTTCAGGAAATAGTTATGTTTTCTAAGAAATGAGATTATTTAGTGTTGTAAATAGTGTAAACCATATGCATGGAAAGAACAAGAAAGAACTGCAAACATACAAAAAAAAATCTCAATACACTGAATTTTACCCAAGAGAATTCAATGTGAAAAACCACCAAAAGAGTAGGACTTGTCTTCTATTGCCACTATCTCCTTTAGTATTTTAACAAGCTCACTGCCTTCTATAGATCTCCATGGAACTCCAAAAGAAGACTTATCTTATCTTGCCACCATCTCCTTTAGTATTTTAACAAGCTTACTACCTTATAGAAACCTCCATGGAACTCCAAAGAGAGGATTTTTCTTCTCTTGCCACTATCTCCTTTAATATTTTAACAAGTTTACTACCTTTTAGAGATCTCCATGGACACAAAAAGAATATCAAGGAAACCTTGCAACTTATAATGCTCTACAAATTGCTTCAATTCACACTCTCCTACTCCACTTACATACTACAGCTTCCTAGAACACTCAACCAAAAATGAATGAATGAATCTCCAAGTGAATGGAAAGATCCTGCAAGGGAATATTTAATTGAATGCAACACAAATGAACTGAACAATCATTCCAAAATGCCAAAGAACATAAAGAGAAACAATCTTCAGATGTCACTTTTTTCTATCCAACATTGGAAGAACCACCACATCCATCAAGGAAAAACCTTTGAGATATGCAAACACCACAAGACAAGCACAACTGCCATAATACAATCGGAACCACCATCTTGGCACCACTATGGTTTTCTCTCTATACATACTACTTTGTGCTTTCTTGACCCAAAGGTATCCAGATCACCTTAGAAACATTTAGAACCTCTATAGCACATTTACCATATTTGCATGTTTTTTTCTTACTGAAAAAGATCATATAAGGAATGTTGAGAGTGTTTCTAAGTTGCATACCTTTCAACTAGTGAATGAGAATAATGGCTTAGTGGAATCAAATCCAACTTCATGATCCAAATAAGATCGTATAAATATCCCCCAAAAATATAATGAAATATACATGGGAAATCGTGAAGGGACAACAATCAATGATAGTGGAAAACCAACAAACCCAAACCCCAAATCTAAACCAGCAACATGGGTGTCAGACCTACTACAATTCTGATTTTTTTTGTAAGATTAACAATCTACAAGAAGAGAAAAACCAATCAGTTAGGATTTGAATCTTGTGGAAATATGAGTCCAAATTTTGTTGCATTTCATTTAGTAATCAATGCATCATAAGGAGGCTACATTTCAAGTTCCCAAGTCTAGCTCTTCATATTTTGGGAGTAATTAAAGAATCGCAATTTTTAACAAAACTCAATTTTTGAGACCTACAAGAAAAACATTCAAAAACCATTCATAAAACTAGATTCCTTGCAAAAACTCCTCAAGGCATATATAGTGTAGTCTTTTTGAAGTTTTACCCCTCAAACTCATGCCCTGAGTTTTCCAATATTTTACCAATAATTTAAAACTTGACATCTCCTTAGAATATTGTGTTACTGGAAAGGATAGCCCAATCGTGTAAATATGGTAATAAGTGAGTGTTGGAAGTTGTTGTCCCAATGAAAAGGTAGCATACTGCACATGGGCAGGTCAGAGTGTTATGAAAGACAAGACATTGTTGTTGAGTAGCAAAGCTCCACACATAATAAATTGGGAAATGCATTAAAGCATAGAAGAAGAGGACCATTAGTTAAAGGGTAAATGAAAAGGATTAGCTCGTGGTTGAGAACCTATCCCAACCACTGACTCACAATGCCTGGGTTGTGGGACCTTAAGGTGGCAAGTTCAAATGCTTCCCACTCCAATCAATCAAAAACTGACACACAACATTAGAGACTATAAAGACAATTGAAATTTTAAAATAATTGAAATCAACTCCAACATGTGACAAAAAAGGATTAGTTCAATATTTTGAAGGGATGTATTTAAAGATGCTCAGTCAGCATGCAATCTACAAATTAGATAGTGACACTTCGTGTAATGAAATCAAGTCAGAGAATTTTCAAAAAAAATTAATTTTCTAAAGTTTACTTTGAGCTTCATAGGGATATCAAGGTAACTTCAAGGACACATAATTTGGAAAACAATGTCCATTTTTTGAACTATTTGAACTTTGAAGCATCAAAAAGCTTGGAAAAATATCTGCAATGATTAAAAGGTCCAAAATAATTTATAACATCTTTTTCCAAGTGCCCTTTCAATTCAAAATAAACCCAAAATAAATGACTTTCCATGCTAAATGAGGACAACCATGTCATTTGAGAATAGGAGATAGTTGAATTGCAAAAAAATAAAGGCTTTTGGGGGATCACAATGGGAAAAGAAAAGAACTGCAAAACCTTTTCTTTTCACAATCTAGCAAGAGTAGCAAATTTATCTAGCTTTCACAATTTTCTTAGATATGGCTCTTAGGATTATCTATCTTCATGTTAGTAAAGAGATACCACATTTACCTATCCTCTTGGGTCTCCTTCTTAGGCTTGGGAAGGCTCAATAATTTTTTTTGACCAACCAAATCAAAAGTAATGTGTGCTCTATTGTGACAAACTAGGACATCAACATAGTAGATGTCTCAAAAAAATAATGTTGAATAATACCTTAACCATATGGAGATGCTCATTCATGGAATATAGGATATCACTAATAAGATCTCATAAGAGATTGACTTATTAATGGAAAAGGTAGAGATACTTCAGTCCCAAATTAAGAAACCTCCTGAGAACTAGTCTACCATCAAGTATAGTTCAAGAAATGTTCCCAAACAAATATGGAATTGGGCTTGGTCTATTCATCAACCTTCTTAAACCTGGATAAATTGGTATAATGCTCTTCCTTTTGATAAGATTTTATATAGAGGAAACGTTGCATAACTTGTTTACAAGATGATAAGACACCTCTTGAAAATATCAATATGAATGAGAAATAATGTGGAGAAGCAAATGCATATAAAACCAGTTCAAACTCCATGATGAAGGATGGGGAGGCTCAAATGATGCAAAAAAAGATGACCTTTGGAAACCTCACAAAAGGACCTCTTATTCTAGGGGGGCATATTCCTCTTCTAGCATGTAGGACAGTCTCGTTCCCTCATTTGGTATGCTTTAATTTGCTTTTACCTTAATTTTTTGGACCCTTTGTACTTATTTATAAGGGTTGTGTTCTTGTACTCTATTTGAGTATCACATTCAGAATAGTTGTGGTATGAAGTTTCTTGTCTCTTACACTTGGTTTCATTCCATAAGTCCATTGCCTTGAGGAATATTTGAATGATGCTATTTCTCATTTGAAAATTTGAACCACTACTATCCATGCACCTATCTAGTGATGCTATCCTTTGGATGGAATTCAATTGAGCAGCTATCATGTAGGGATCATAGAAGATCTTTCCAATATGAAATTTCTTATGATTGATTTATTAGACATAAGAAATTTCATATTGGAAAGATCTTCTAACTAATGTCTACTAACTAATTTATTTTGTAACATTACATTTATGGATTTAACTTATTTCTACTAAATAATGTATTTTTCAAATAATAATTGAATGCAATAAATGGCCTTTGAGACCACTTTATGAGCATGTATATATGTATGTGGCCAAATAGAGGCAAACTCATGTGGGTTCAATGTTTTACTTGTGATATGGATTTTGATCCCAAGACCTATAGGACCATTATATAGTTTAGTGGATCCATTAGGGGTATTGTAATCAAATTAACTAGCCTAGCATGTAAACCCTTCAAACAATATGCATTATATCAACATTTTGATACTTTCTAAGTGTCACAATGTTGAACCAAGATTGATATAGGACTTGACTTCTTAGCATCACAAGTAGGGTTGAGAAAGGGACTCTATAAGGGAATTTCAATCCTGATCAATGGTAGAGGCATTTGCAGCTCTAAGTGGGCAAGTTAGTAGCTACGTTTTGATCCATCTGCAGAGTTGAAGACTACAAAAATTTCTTGGGAATGCATGCTAGTTAGGGTATGGTTGAATATAACTATTTTATTTTTTCTATCTTATCTTATACCATTTTATGAGAATTGGGTTGCCAATGTACGAGAAGATCTTTGGAAAGGCATGAAAATTTCAAGTTAAAGAGAATGAGGGTGCCAATATAAAAGATATAAATCACTTACAGTACTCATTGTCTCTTGGTCATCAATTTTCCCTGAGTGCCCTCAACCTCGTTGCTCTGGCTTTCCTCCTACCCTGTTGCACTAAGTTATGTGCACTCCTACACACACATATTGATATGTAGGGTTTTCACTCCTCCAAACTCTTCCTGATCACTAGTATTGACCTTTCACTTCTCCAATTTAACAAACTACAACCTAAAAATAAGGTTTTGATGAAGGTTTTAGAGTATGTTAACTAAAATGAAAATTATGGTGCCATTTAGGTTTTAATATTCTACATAATTAAGTATATATTAGCTATATTTTACATAATAAATAATATAATTATTCGACTTATTATAATTATATATTATATTCTTTGGCAGAATTGTAAATACATATAAAATTATTATAATTAATAATTAATAATAAGAATATATTTTATATAATACAAAATATAATTAATATAATATATATTTAATATAATAGTAATAGATTAAATTATATGAATATATTATTTATTATTATATAATAGTATATATAGGCTTTTACCTAATATTTTAGAGGATTTTACCATTAAACTACAACTAATTTACCATTAAATGGCGGTTGAAACTTGTTTTCCAAAAAATCAATAGTGCTTTGTAGGCGTGAGACTTGTTTCATTCTCAAATCTCACATAATATGTAGCTTACCAACTAATAAAAAGAGAGAAACTCAAAAGATAGAGAATGAGAGAAAGTAGATGAACTTTAGATAGGATAGGGAGAGAGAGAGAGAGAGAGAGAGAAATATAAGATACTCCACAAAGAAAAGTGAGAGGGAAAAGAGAACTAAATTTCCAATTGGTTGTTTCCCATGTCAACAATCTAAGGATGGCATGTGTCCTCGGGGAGTTATGCTCAAGGTAGCATGCCATTTGATTAAATATATGATAGTTCTCCTTTAAGACCTCTTCAATGTACCCATTGCACACTTAAGGAGACAAAGATATGGAGAGAGAAAGAGAGAAAGAGAAAGGAAGAGAAAAGGCAGAGGGAGATATATATAAGATATAAATAGGTGGAGAGAGAAAAAAGAGAAAGAGGGCAAGAGAGAGGAAGCAAAATGAGACAAAGGAGGAGCAAAGATAGAAATAAAAGGATAAAAAGAGGGATACAGAGAAAAAAAGAGAGAGAAGAGAGAGAAACAAAGATAGAGATAGAGATAGAGATAGAGATGAGATAGAGATAGAGATAGAGATAGAGATAGAGATAGAGATAAAGATAAATAGGAAATAGAGAGATAAAGATGGAGATAGAGATATAGAGATAGATATAGAGAGAGAGGCATGTAGGAGATATAGAGGAATAAAAGAGGACAAAAGAAAGGTAGAGATATGAGGTAGATAGAGCAGGGCCAGATAAAGAAAGATAGAGAAAAAGTATATACATAGACAGAGATAAAGTCACATAAAGAGATAGAGATAATAGAGGGAAGAAAATAGAGAGAGAGAGGAGATAATGAGAATATACAAATAGAAAGGGAGACAAAGAGATAGAGAGGGGTAGAGAGATAAAGAGATAAGGATGAATAGATAGAGATATAGGGAGGGTGATTGATATATCTCTCCCTGTCGCTCTCTATATCTCTCTATCTCCCACTATCTATGTCACCCCTGCCTCTTCTCCCCTATATCTATTGAGCTATCTCTCCCTCTCCCCTCTTTCTCTCTCATTCACTCCATCTCTCCCTCCCTCTCTCCTGCTCTATATCTCTATCTCTATTTCTCTTTTTATCTCCCTCTCACCTCCTCTCTCTCTATCTCTTTCTATCCATATCTTTCTACCTCTCTATCATGATCTCTATCTCTTTCACCATCCCCCTCTATCTCTCTATATCACCCCCTTTCTATGTCTCTCCCTCTCCCTCTATATATATTGAGCTATCTCTCCCTCTCTTCCCTATCTTCTTCTCTCTCCCCCTTTCTACATATCGCTCTCCCTCTCCCCCCCCTCTTCTTTCTCTCCCTTTTCTACCTATCTATCTCCATATCTTCTCTCTCTTCCTCTTCAACCTATCTCTCCCTTGACTCTTCCCCTCTTCTCTATCTCTCCTCCTACCTATCAATATCCATTTCAACCTCCCCTCTCTATCTCCCCCTCTCTATCTCTCCCCATCTCTCCCTCCCTCTCCCCCTATCCATCTCTCTATCTCCACCTCTCTTCCTTTCTCTTTCCATATATCTCCATCTCTCTTTCTCTTCCCATATATCTCTATCTCTCTCTCTTTCTCTCCCCATCTATCTCTATCTCCCCATACTCATTTCTCCCTTTCTCTATCTCTCCTTATTTCTCTCTCCCTCTCTCCATCTCTATATACTTATATCTAATTCTTTTTGTTTGTCTATCTCTTTGTCTCTCTCTCTCTTTCCCTCTCCTCGCTATATCTCTTTATATCTCTATCTCTCTATCACTCTATCTCACCATTTATATCTCTTTATCTCTTCATCTCCCTCTCCCTCTATATCTCTCTATCTTGTCTTCACTATCTCTCCCTCTTTTTATCCCTATCTCTCTCTATATTTATCTCTCCCTCTACCTATATCTCTCTATCTATATTTTGTCTCCCTCTTCCTCTCTCACTCTATCTTCATCTCTACCTCTATTTTCCTCTCTCCCCCTTTATCTCTATACATGTCTCCCTCTCTCTATCCATCCATCTATCTCCTTAATCTCTATCCCTCTTTATATATTTATCTCTTCCATCTCTATCTATCCCTCTCTCCTCTCTCTCTTTATCTCTCCCTATCCTTCTCTCCTCTCCTCCTCTCCATATCCCTCTCCTTCTACATCTCCATCTCTATCTCTATCTTCCTCTATATCTCTATCTCCTTACCCCTCTATCTCTCTCTTCCCCACTCTCTCTCTCCCTCTTTCTATCGCTACCTCTCCATCTCTCTCTCTCCCTCTCTCCTTATTGCAAGCATAACATGACATGTTGGTAATGGAGCTTGATCATCTTCCTAATTCAAAGGTTTTATTTCAATCATGTTTGGATCCCTGTAAGTGGATGCATAGTTTATTTGAAGCTATGATTTCTCCATTGAGACCTTTGTTTCACAAACAACATCATTTGCTAAATGTCCTACCAATTGACCTCATGTACTGCATAAATGTATGCAAAAAATAGACCAAAATTTATCCTAATTGAAATTCCACACTTTTTTGGCATACCCATTGCACACTAAGGTGTGATTGCTAGTTAATTTTGATTTGTATGTTTTATTTTAGAACTAGAATGGTAGAGATAGGATAGAATAATACCATTGGTTGAAAAGTCATTGTAAGAACCTTAAATTCATACCTTAAACCTACAAGATAAACCTTATAATCAAAACAAAAATCTAACACTTAAAACTAAAAACTATTGTATTTTGTGATAAAACAACCTTGTTTGACCTTAGTAAAGATGAATTATCTACTTGTTACATGATTAGGGCATAGTATTTGATGGGACCTACAATAAAACCCTTATGAATACAATGGGGGGTTTGTAGAAAGAGAAGACTATATATGTGGTATTTCTAAAGTGGTACTTGGTTCAATTATGTGATGGTCAAGTAACACAAATCAATGCAAGATGATATCATTGGATGAGTATTAGTTGTCTAGTATATTATTACTTGATCAATCAAGAGAAAATTGATAGCTAAGTACTTGAATTTTATTTTATTGACACTTGATAAATGCAAGATTATAGAGGTATTATGTTTCTCAATTGAAGTAAAGAAAGTGGTTGACATGGAAGTAAAATATTTTAAAAACTCATAAATGATACATATATAGATATATCTTCTTTATATTATCCTTGTAATTAGTTATGTATCTTCAAATATAAAAAATTAAAAGGAATCCAATGTGTATCATCTAATAATAACTTATAGAAAATATCAAAAAGATCAATAATAAAAAAATATATATTAACTAAGAAGCCATGCAAGCATACAACAATATATGTTGGTAAAACTATAATATATACAAGAAAGCAATATATGCATACAATGTCACATGTTAGTAATACAAAACACATGTCACTATGTGGGGTCAACATGAGGAAATGCTAATTTGTTGGGAATGAAATAACCAAATATATGATCAGAGAATATATAATCATAAATAGTCGTAGAGTGATTAGGATTTGATCATATGGAAATTTCTAGGAGAGCTACAATAGTTCATCGAAAAAGTGATGAAAATCATTGATCGTCAAAATTTCAATGAATGTTGGGCACAATTTTTTTTTAAAATTGAAAAGTACACATTAAGTACCAATGTACTTGACGATTCATCTAATTGTACATCTTTCGTCATAAAGTTTCGTTGTATTTTGCAGTCAAATGAGTTAGTGCACGATATAGCCATCTCACTAACTCATGAAACTCAACACATCTAAACCTTCAATGGTCTCTGGAACAAAAGTGAGCTTCTAAACCTCTCTAGAAACATCTCCCAAGAAATTGAACCAATATCCAAATGTATTTTTTGTTCTTCGAATCACCACCATGTGGAAGTAAAACCCCTAAGGTGTATGATGGTGCATCTCACCTTGGTGTTACTACCATATAGGTGCATGGAAAAACACATGTCCAACTCTATCAACCATGTCTCAACCTCCAAGCCACCACTAGAACCATCAAAGGTAGGAGGGTGTGATCTCAAGAGATCCCTCATATGACCTACTAAAATAGTCTCTTGCTCCACTATGACATCTCTCCTCCTAGGAGACCTTTCTCTCTCTCTATCCCTATGCCTCGAGCATTGAGATTCCCCTTGCTGATTATCCTCCTTTCTAGGGCCTAGGTAGACAAGGATCTCCTTGAGAAAAAACATAACTGAGCTCCCTCTAACTCTGATTGACCATGATTCTAACTCCTGCTTCCCTGATCATTCTGAG
>VDFB02239466.1:0-13075 GCA_007258455.2 Sequoia sempervirens | reverse complement strand
GAGGCCCCAGTTATAGAAGGAGAAACCATCGTATACCCTACAGGCTCAATTGTTGTTACTGGAACGCGGCTTAGAAGATACCAACATAAGAGTGAACATTAAATATTGGTTGTTTCAGGACTTTGAAACGCATCCGCAAATTCTTCATTACTCGAACCTTTTCATGGCATCCAATATTTGTTTGAAAAAATATGGGGGTAGACCTTTGAACAAGACCTTGTGGAAGGTCCGTGAGTTTGACCATGCGGCAATACTTGACACAATAAAGAGTAGAGCAGACCCGGATGGTTCGTTGGATTAATTTGTAAGTATGCACATTGGTTCTTATTAATTTATACTTGTATGCACATTAATTTTTATGATGCCAATGCTATCATCTAATGTTTATATAATCTTTTTATACTTTTCCTATTTGTAAGTAACCTACTAAAAATTGATTGGTTTCCCCTTGTAGAAAATACTGATTTATGAGTCATCCAAGAGAATCTCAACCAAAAAAGCAATGTAACATCCTTATTTTGATGATCTTGACAAATCTCAATTATGATTTTAAGCCATTATAAAAGTGTGTGTGAAGCTTATTGAGGGAATTTCAAGTTATTCATTTGAAGTTAACCTTCTCATGAGCACCTATGATGTAGACATTATAAGAGCATCTTGAATTTTAAGTTATTATATTCATGAGAGGTGTTGTGTGCAATAGGTATCTTCAAACTCCCAATGAAGATGTATGGCCAGGAGTGACTAAGTTGAGAGATTGGCATGCCTATCCTCAATGGAAGTATCGAGATTTATGCCTTTTTGTTCCCGACTTGGAACCAAATGGTGTGGATTTGTTTTCTGTAAATGTCTTCCATCTATTTTCATTCCATTTCCATTTTGGATGCTCTTTCTTTTTCTTCTTTTACTTTTCCTATTTGAAATTAAACTACTAAAAATTGATTAGTGTCTCCTTGCAGAAAATGTTGATTATGAGCCATCCAAGAGAATCTCAACCAAAAAAGCAATGCAACATCCTTATTTTGATGATCTTGACAAATCTCAATTATGATTTGAAGCCATTATAAAAGAGTGTGTGAAGCTTAGCGAGGGAATCTCAAGTTATTCATTTGAAGTTAACCTCATCATGAGCACCCATGATGTAGACATTATAAGAGAATCTCCAATGTATGAGTGCCATTGTAAAATATCTATGAGAATGGAGTACCTAAGGAATTGTGCCTACAAGTACAAGCACTTGGGTTTCAAAATAGTGTATGAAGCATATTAGACAATTCTAGCACAAACAGAAGAATTAGGACAGCCAAATAAATCTCATTTTATTGTATACATCATATTATTAATATAGTGAGTGTAATAACCATTCATGGTTACTAATCATTCTTTTTCTTCTTTTATTCTCTCCCTATTATAACTAGCATCAATTGACTAACTTATTATAAAAACTTCATTTATTAAAAAAATCAACCTAATGATTATATATCAATATCAATATAGCATACAATCTATTCAAATAAACATTTGTAATGATATTTACTCAAATTTTGAAATTTATTGCTGCCCTCAAACAATTCATGCAACGTAATCCCTTAACAGTCCAAATTGCAAAAGGGTAGAAATCTTTGACGGCCTGTTACCCGAATACCATGTTAGTTAAGGGCATTCCGTCTGAGGCATCAGAATCATGTAGGGAACCTCTACAATAATCTCTCTCATTTTTTGTTATCTCTGAGTCATTTTCCCGTGGTGTGCAATTTTCCTTGATGGAAAATGTGTCAAATGCAAGCAATGTAAAGTTGCAAAGTGGTGCAACTTTTGTTATGCAACTCGTGTGACCAAATGGACTGTTCCAATGCGTCTGGATGGGTACATTTACACTAGGAATGGTCCTTTTTTGCAAACACGCGGAATCGCTCCAAGCTGCGTTCAACCGACTCTATCCCTTAAGGGTCCAAAGTGCAAAAGGGTAGCAATCTTTGACAGATTATTACTCAAAAACCATGATGCTTATGAACTCTCTGTCTGAGCCTATGAGATCATGTTGGGTCTCTCTATAATAACCTGTCTTAGTTTTTGTTATCTCGAAGTCATTTTCCCGTGGTGTCTAGTTTTCACTTGATGGAAAAAGTGTCAAATGCAAGCAATGTAAAGTTGCAAAGTGGTGCAACTTTCTTTTTGTAACTTGTGTGACCAAACGGATTGTTCCAACGTGTCTGGATGGGTACGTTTACACTAGGAATGGTCCTCTTTCTCACCCAAACATGCAGAATCGCTTCGAGCTACATTCAACTGGCTCGATCCCTTAAGGGTCCAAAGTGCAAAAGGGCAGCAATATTTGACGGGATATTACTCAAAAATCGTGATGCTTACGAACCCTCTCTTTGAGCCTACGGGATCATGTTGGGTCCCTCTACAATAAATTCTCTTAGTTTTTGTTATCTCGAAGTCATTTTCTCGTGGTGTCCAATTTTCACTTGATGGAAAAAGTGTCAAATGCAAGCAATGTAAAGTTGCAAAGTGGTGAGAATTTTGTTCTACGATTCGTGTGATCAAACAAACTATTCCAACACGTCTGTATGGGTACGTTTATGCTAGGCATGGTCCTCTTTCGCACCGAAACATGCGGAAACGCTCCGAGCTATGTTCAACCGTCTTGATCACTTAAGGGTCCAAAGTGCAAAAGGGAAACAATCTTTGATGGGCTATTACTCAAAAATAGTGACGCTTAAAAACTCTTCATCTAAGCCTACGGGATTGCGGTGGGCCCCTCTACAATAACCTCTCTCATTTTTGTTATCTTGGAGTCATTTCCTCGTGGTGTCCAGTTTTCATTTGATGGAAAATTGTCAAATGCAAGCAGTGTAAAGTTGCAAAGTGGTGCAACTTTCATTCTAAAACTCATGTGACCAAACAAACTATTCCAATGCATCTGGATGGGTACGTTTATGCTATGAATGGTCCTCTTTTTCACCCAAACATGTGGAATCGCTCTAAGCTACGTTCTACCAGCTTGATCCCTTAAGGGTCCAAAGTGCAAAAGGGCAGCAATCTTTGACGGGCTATTACTCAAAACCCGTGATGCTTATGAACCCTCTGTCTGAGCCTATGGGATCATGTTGGGCCTCTCTACAATAACCTCTCTCAGTTTTTTTTATCTTGGAGTTGTTTTCCCATGGTGTCTAGTTTTCACTTGATGGAAAAAGTGTCAAATGCAAGCAGTGTAAAGTTGCAAAGTGGTGCAATTTTCGTTCTACAAATCGTGTGACAAAATGGACTATTCTAAAACATCCAGATGGATACATTTATGCTAGGCATGGTCCTCTTTCGCACCCAAACACGTGGAATCGCTCTGAGCTAAGTTCAACCGGCTCAATCCCTTAAGGGTCCAAAGTGCAAAAGGGCAAAGAATCTTGACGAAGCATTACTCAAACCGTGGATGCTTAAAAACTCTTTTTCTAAGCCTATGGGATCGCATTGGGCCCCTCTACGATAAAATATTTTGATTTTTTTTTATCTTAGAGTCATTTTCCTGTGGTGTCTAGTTTTCACTTGATGAAAAAGGTGTCAAATGCAAGCAATGTAAAGTTGCAAAGTGGTGCAACTTTCATTCTACAACCCCCGTGACCAAATTGGATTGCTCCAACGATTCGATGTAAGTACGCTTTTACGCTTAGGAATGGTTCTTCGCGACCCAAACACGCCAAATCGCTTCGGACGAGCCAACCGGATCCCTATATCCAGTGCAAAAGTGGGTAGCGCAATCTTTGATGGCCATTACCAAAACCATGATGCTACTTAACTCTCCTCGTCGTGAGCCTATAGGATCACATTGGGTCCCTCTATAATAACCTCTCTCAGTTTTTGTTATCTTGGAGTTGTTTACCTGTGGTGTCCAGTTTTCACTTGATGGAAAAAGTGTCAAATGCAAGCAATGTAAAGCTGCAAAGTGGTGCAAATTTCATTTTGCAACTCGTGTGACCAAACAACTACTACAACGCATCCTAATAGGTATGTTTATGCTAGGCATGGTCCTCTTTCACTCCCAAACATGCAGAATTGCTCCGAGCTACATTCAACCGGCTCGATCCCTTATGATGGCATGCAAAACAATCGAAAAGAGAAACATACACACGATGGTTGAGAAGTCTGAGTTTTCCACAAAAAAAACATATGATCATCCTCAAGTCCAGCAAGCGCAAGACATTTTTTAATTATCCTCCTTTCTCTTACAACAATATACAACCAATTGTAAATGCGTACAATAGTGGAACTTGGAAACATTTTATTTTTCCTCAATTAGCAACTTTGGTTGTGAAGCATTTTTTCATTTTCATTTGAAATGATTTGCTATGCTTGAAAATTGGAGTCTAAGAGAAACAAGTTATGCTCTCATGTACATTTATTATTTGGTGTGATAAATAAATTTTCCACCCTTGAGTCCATTTCTTATTTGTATTGTAAATTATAAAGCTTTCTCCCAAGTCCATTTCCTATACAAGAAATAATATTGCAAAAAGTTGACATATACATATTTCGACGTGTTTATATGTTGGTGGATCAAGAACATAAAAATTCATTTTGTACTATGAGGATTATGTTGTGAAAATGTTTAAAGACTATTCAAGATAAATGTTTGTATGATAAGGTGTCAAGAAGTTAACTACTCATCATCTACTATGAATATTATGTTTTGCAAGTGTTGTGAAGATTATGTATCATTTTCTTAATTGAGTTGTTCCAATCAAAAGATTAAATATACTGGAATATTTTTATGAAACATCTCATGGAATACCAATTGAAAATGTGTTTTTTGCTTTAGATAAATCATTTCATGGAACTCTTTGGATTAAACTAAATTGAGATATGTAAAACAATACAATAGGGAAACAATGCTCAAGGACTTAAAATAAGCCTCTTCCTGCTGCAATTTTAAGTGGATTTCATTGCTTCTCTCAAAGTAATAAACGTTTCTATTTATTTCTAGTTGGTAGCCAAGGCCCTGAAGGTCTATCCTTTATATGGTATTATACCTATTCTTAATCCACCATCAAGCACAATTATACTTTACCACAAAGCACCTTTCTTTCAATTTGTGCAATTTTGTAATTTGTAAGTCTAATGGCCTCCTAGAAATATTGGAGCCGTTTAGCATCAACTAACAAATTTGTTTAAACTTATGGTCGTTGTTGCGTTGGGTGGGAAGGTGTGCTCTGCGTAGCGTTTGAATTCAGTGGACGCCAACAATGAGGAAGGTGATGGGGACGACGATGACAAGGAGAATGTTTGTGCTAGGCTCGTTTCTGCTTGGTGTTTCTTGCGGTTCCCTCTTTGTTGCTCTGATGGATTTCTTTCTGAGCGGTCTTGGCACTGGTTTTTCCTATGTTCTCCCATGTTGTTCAGGCTTCTTGTTGGGTGGAGCTTTTTCTTTGTGTTGGGGTTCCTTGTTTATGCTTGTGTGGCACCAGGTGTGGTGTTGGTTGTTCATGTTGAGGGCTTGTTGAAGGAGATTGGTGGCCATATCTCAGACCTTAGTTGGCACACTAGGTTGGAAGTGGTTTTTTCTTGCGGTGCCTCCTCTCCTCTTTCACCTTATGCTGGATTTCCTTGCTCTCTTTGGATTTTTTGGGGTTCTTTTTCCTCTGTGAGGGTGGTTTTGTTGTTTGGGGTTGTGGTTGTTGGTCTGCCTCTAGTGGAGTTGTTTGTGGGAATTTCTTGGCTTGTTTCAAACCCTGACCGGTATGTAGAGTTGGAGGTTATTTTTCACTGTCTTGTTGGCTTTCTACTCTCTTTGTTTGGAGGTTTTCCTTGTCTTTCCCCTCTACTTTTTAGACCCTTGGTCTTTTCTTTGGTGTAGTTTTTTGCCTCTGTGGGGGTTCTTTCATTGTTTGGGGTTGTGGTTGTCATTTTTCCTCTAGTGGAGTTGTTTTTAGTTATTTTTTGGCATGTAGGGTTGGAGGTTGTTATTCACTATTTTGTCAGCTTTCTACTCTCTCTACTTGTAGGCTTTCCTTGCCCTCTCCTTTTTTCAGTCCCCTTTGTCTTTCTACTATTTTTGTTTCTTGGCTAGCTGGTATGGTTGTTGGTCTTGGTGGCTGCCAAGATTCTCTTGGGTTGCTAGTTTTGTTTATTGTTTTCTTTGTACCCCCCCAATTGGGTCCTTTTGCTCACTTTTCAGGATGGGGTTTTTTTGGCTCTGTGTGTTGGGTTCCCTCTTTTGTGGCTGTGGCTTAGTTGGTTTGTCTTTTCTTGGACTGCTCTAGTTCGGCTGGTTGGTTTTCTGTTGGTTTTTTGGTTCCTCTTGCCTGTTATCCAGGTTGGGATTGTGTTGCTCGTGGAGGAGTGCTCTATTTTTTCATCTTTGCTCTAGTCTTATTCATTTCCAAAGGAGGTTTTGGTGCTCTCTACTATGGGTGTAGATGCTTCTGGTCAGTTTTTTTCAGTTAGGGTCTTCTTTGGAGGTGGAGACTGCTTCTTTCGAGGTGAAGCCCTCTTCTATTGAGGTGAAGAGGTGGGTTGTGGATCGGGTTGGAAGGTCTATTTTCTATGGTTTTTGGCTTCACTTCTTCCTCTCCTATAGAGGGGATCCCCTTCCTATTGAGGTGGAGTTCAGGTTGGTGTTGTGGGTTGACTGGTGTGGTGTCTGTGCTGAGAATCTTCAATGTTACTCTCTAATTCCTAACTCTCTTATTGAGGTGGGGAGTTTGATTTCGTGGATTGATGTTGTCAAGGGTTGTGCTGATGTCTAGATGGTTCTAGCTGATGGTTTCCTAACTGTCTCTAGTTGTTCGCGACTGGTTAGTGTTGGCAAGTGGTTTGTTGTAGTCTAGCTAATCAGGTTGATGGTTGCCTGACTATTTCAGGTGGTTCTTGGATTCAAGTTCTTTTGTAACTCTTGGTTACTTTGGGTTTGAGGTGCCCATCAAAACCTTCTATTTCAAGTAGATCTAGGTAGTCATGTTGTTTCTCTTTTGATCTATTGTTGGTTCACTACTGGTTGTCTATGTTGATTCCTTGTGCATCTTGTTCTTCTTTGTGTGGGTTTCGGGTCCCTGTCAAAACCTTTCTATAAATGGTTTTGGGTCCATTCAAAACTTGTTGTAAATGGTTTCAGGTCCATTCAAAACCTACGTTTACCCCTTAATCAAAACTAATAAAGTTTTTTAGCATCAATCAATAAATATTCAAGACAAACCATGAAAGACAACAATGATTAATGCTATGACTAACCAATTAATAAGTATACATGTGAATAAGTCAAGCATACATGTGAATAAGGGAAGCACAAGTACTCAAAAACATGTAAGCCTTGAAGTATACACACGAATACATAGTATATGCAAATTAATGAAGTATATGCATGAATACAAGATATGCATGAAAAATGTAAGTCATAAAAGTATATAATAAATGCAATGTAGTTTTAAAAGTATACATCAAGTTGTAAAGTATACACACTTGAATACACGTGAACTCATATCTATTGAACCATGGATTTATAATGCAAATATGGACACCATCAATAAAAAAGATTTGTATTAACCAAATATCCATGTAGGCATACATCAATATATGTCGATATAAGTATAAAATATATACAAAATAGCCATATAGGATTACAAGAATTCCATATAGGTATACAATGTCAAATATATCCAATATGTAAAATATGTACAAAAATGTCATATAGGCATACAACAAAGGGCTCTAGAATCAAAATTCATTGCTCTGCACCCTCTCGAAATAAATTCTTTCCCTTTGCTTGTCGGTCGGATGGCAATAGGTTTGTCACTCATTTATTCTGAGGCCGAGGAGTGCTCCTGGTGCTCCTCCTAGGGTTTAGCTCCTGGTCAAGCTTTATTTGTTACAATAAGAAGTAAAGACATTAATATATAGAAATTAAATTATAAAAAATGATATATTTAACAAAATAATCACTTACCACCAGTAGACGATCTCTCTCATCACAGGAAAGATTTGCATGCTCATGTTGTGGCGTGTTGAAGCCCTGGAGAAACCATCCAAAGATAAATTAAACTATGAATCAATAATGGTTTGGTTTTTCACTAACTAATAGCTATAACAATGAATGTAAATTGAAATTTAGTAATCTGCCTCATACCTCCTTCGTGAGATCCATCAAGGAGTCTATATCAGATGAAACACCGAGCTCCATTTCCCTATGAACATTCAGAGGTGTATCTGCTTCCAACATCTAAAAGTAAAACAACAAATTATTCAATCACGAAAACTACAATAGCGATCCATATCATGGCTTATAATGTATGAGATAATGAACAAAAATTTGAGTACTATTAAACTATATGTTTCTGACTATCATGCTTACTATTTTCCCTATCCTAGCTTGTTCGAAAGAATCTATTTTTACGCTTTTACCCATAGCAACAAGGTAGTGAACCGTTTCATAAAATGCTTGCATAGACATGTACGATAACTGTGGTAGCATAGAGAAGGTAGTGAACTGTTTGAAAAAATACCTCAAAGAAATGTGGTCTCATGGTGATGGAATGCCATTACAAAAAAATGTGTCATGGAATTCCATCACCATAAGACTGCATTTCTTTGAGGCATTTTTTCAAACAGCCTTTACTCTTTATCTATCAGATATGTTGGGATGGGGTGTAATGGTATAGTTGTCTTGTTGAAGATGGGGCACCGCGACACATGAAGCGGGGAGAGGTGGGGGAATAAATAAGTGGAATAAAATGGAAGGTTCCAGTTGGATTGGTAAATTGAAGATGAGGAATCTTGAAAAGAATTTGAGGGGAATTTTGGCTAAAGGGTTGGTTTCTGTATTCTCGTGCAAAGGAGTTGCTCGAAAATTTTCAGAAATGTGGACGTCCCATAGTGATGGTAACAGGGCATTCCATCACCACGACCACATTTTTCAAGGTATTTCCATACTCACTCACCTCTTTGACTATATTGTTACCATTATGTTTTGATAGGATTTTTCCAAGCAATCCATAGTTTGTTGGAAAGCACCTATTTTAGGCTTTTACTAAGGTAGCAAGGAAGTGAGTAGTTTGATAAAATGCTTCGGCACATGTAAGTAGTGTACTAGAAGTATAGAAAGGGTGGTGAGGTTGTTTAGAAGAATGCTCAAAGAAATGTGGTTTCATAGTGAATGGCATTCCACAGACCTACTTCGAGGCATTTTCTCAAAACTACTCACCACACTTGTCTATGTTTATTGCTTAGCCATTATACTTTTGATAGATTTTTTCCAAGCATCCATAATTTGTTGGAAAGCAACTTTTTAGGCTTTAGCCATAGCAAAGAAGGGAATGAACTTGATAAAATGTTTTGGTAGAAATGTATGGAAATGTAGCATAGAAAAGGTGAATATTCGATATCTCAAGTGCAGAGATGCACATCACCATGAGACCACATTTATTTGAGGCATTTTTTCAAACAACTCATTTCCTTTGAAGCTCCCAAGTGCTATTGCTTTTACTTTCATTATCTCTTCATATATTTCCTTCCAAGCATCCATAGCATGGAAAAGCAATGAACTGCTTAAAGATACCGTAAGAAAAGGGTCCATGGAAATGCCATGAAAAGCAAATGCAATTGGAAGCTACTCCTACTTATTACTTATGCTATGTGAAGTAATTGCATCACTGCTTATATGTTGACTTTCTAAAAAACTATATTGTAGTTGAAATTTTTTCATCTATCAACATTAGTTATTAGTTATGGAATGTGAAGTAATGCTTTGAATTTGAAAAATGTGCAATGCAATGTAATCAATGATATGAATATAAACTACACAAATCGATTAAGTACAATTCATTAGTTAAGCTCTTTATTCTATTACCTATGTGTAGGTTTGTCTAAATCCACTAGCATTGGGAGGTATTCCCATGAAACCTCCAATATTAGCCTATTCAACATCCAAAATCACATATTAGAATACCATTCATAAAACAATGCTATTAACATATAATAAATTTATAATTGTTTACTAGTTACATACCTCAACGTAGACTTTAAAGGGAGTAATAAGCGGTGTAGGGGCCTAGATCCAAGATCAACACCAAACTCTAAAATTTTATTAAAATCATAAAAACTAAATTAGTTAATCTTATCAAAAATTAAAATTTAACAACAAATTCAATGAACATGCTAACATTTCACCCCAAGTACCTACCGCTTAGCCCCACCTCAAAATGTCAAGCAATTCTCACATCTACATATAGTTGCACTTTATCATGTGTAGTAGCCTCCTAAGTATCAATGGGGTCATATGAAATGCTGCCCCACAAGCTTCCAACAATAAATGGGGACCAAATCCTACCTGACTAAGACTTCGATGGCATTGTAGTATAGGGCTGGCATGCTAGATGACACTCTAGGTCAAAGAGTTGATGGCCTGCAAAGTCTCTACCTCAGCACTCTCCTTCGCGTTGGAAGGGATAACAATTGCTCATGAGGCGGCCTAGCGAGAGGTCATCTCGCTTACCGCCTAGGATCTTGATGTGCACCGGGTCTATCTTGAGCCGACCCCCCACCTCTCCCCTGGAAGTCCCTCATATCAAAATAATTCAGGATTTTGTTCAAGATGAACTCACAGTATATTTTCCTCAGGAAATATTGCGAGACTTCACAATTTTTGCATGGTGGGCAATCAAAAACCATGTACCACCTATCCCAAAAAAAATTCCTAATCTATTGGTGGTGGCACCAATGGATAGGAAACCTCTTCACAATGAGGCTAAGATTTGCATTTGTGTGTGGGTTAATGAATAATGAGCACAAATCTAATTTTTTATTTTTTAGATCTTTTACATCTTTATATGATAATTTATCCCAGTAATAATCCCTAGCCGCCTACCTCCTATCTTGCCAACTAGTTAATTGTTTGTTGATTGAATCTACATGTTTTAACATTTATTTGAGTGAATTTTCAAGGTTTTTTCTTTCCATGGTTGAACCGTTTGGATCGTTCAACATTGTGATTAACTCCTCAATTTGTTTTTTATTACTTTCAATTTCACTCATTAAATTTTGTTGAGTGCCAAGAGGATGTTGAGGGATTGGTGGAGGAGATTATTGTTATGGTTGTTCAACTTGAAGATTTTGTTGATGTTGTTGTTGATCTACTTGTTGAGTATTTTGTTCTTGTTCTTGTTGCTTTGCTTGTTGAGGATTTTGAGGAGGGTTTGTAGGTTCATTAACATCTCCTACAAATTCAACAAATAAATATAAAAAACAACCTAAAACTAACAAATTCACAACAAACAAAAAACAATCCTTACCTCTTAGACCTCCTTGTTGACGTGGTGGCATTCTGGCGATGAAACAACAATAATTTGATGAAAATCTTGCAAGATGACTCCTCCCAGAACGTGAGCGCACAAATGAAGGGATTTTGGCTGCAGGCAGAAAAAAATAGTCACAATGCAAATGGATTCGATTTCCTTTTATTTTTGCTTTTAATGGCTTATAACGCGAGCACGTTATAATGCACTCACATTATAGGCTCAACACACCAAGTCATAATGCGAGCGCATTATAACATGCTTGCATTATAACAAGCTAGCGTTATGAGCTATGAAATTTTAAAAAAAAAATTGGCCACAAATTGGCCCCCCATATTTTTTGCACTTGCCCAATTAAGTGATTGACATCCTCTGTAGCCTCTTTGCACAAGAAACATCTATTAGGCATAGAAAAACCCCTCTTTCAAAGATTATTTATAGTCAATATTTTATCTTGACAAAGAAGCCAAAAAAAATGTTAATTTTAGGAATAAGCTTCGGACTCCACAACTTCACCCACATAGGAGAAGGACCAACGATACAAGTCTACTTAAAAAAGGTTGAAGCCATAGAAAAAACTACCATTAGAAGAAATATTCCAAACCACTCTATTAGCAGGAGAGGAGGCTGGGATATGAATCAAGAATAAGAACTAGTAGAGCGGCTCAAGATCCCTATTCACCAAATTAATCCTTTTTCCATTTACCATCAAAAAAATAATCAACCACATCTCATCCAAAGATGCAAATATAGAAGTCCCAAAAAGGGGCAGCCCACTGCTCATCTTTGAGAGGACCATTTCCAGTCCACCAATCATCCCAGAAGATGATAATCCTTCCATTACCAAGAGCCCATCAAAGACCAGACACCACAATTGATGGAACGGGCTTTAATCATGAAATTCCACAACGGTGACCCTGATGGGGGAACAAAACCTTCCCCCAATAGATCTCTAAACATACCTATACCATGTAGATACTTGCAAGAAAATATCGTAGACCATTCCTTACCTCCTAAAAGAAGATTCCATAACTACTTAGTAAGGAGGGCCAAATTAAACTCCTTCAATTTTCTCAAACCCAAACCACCTTGATTTTTGGATCTACACACTTCCTCCCACGAAACAAGATGCATTCTATTTTTTTCCTCCACTCCAGACCAAAGGAATCATTTTTGAATTATACTCTCGATCTTTTCCCAAAATTTCCTAAGAATCTAGAAAAGACTCAAGGCGTACACCGACATATTCTGCAAGGTAGATTTAATCAATTGAATCTTCACAGCCTGACTAAGAAGAGAACCTTTCCAACCAGGTAATTTAGAATTGAATTTATCAATTAGAATTTTCCAAAAATGATTCAAGAAAAACATTGGAACAAAGAGGCAGCCCTAGATAGGTGGAAGGAAACTCCCAAATACCACATTGCAGGATTCAAGCAATTCTTTGTCTTCTTTGCTCGGGAGTGTTTAGTAAGAAAAATGTACTTTTAGGGAAAGTAACCTACTGACCAGAGGCAGATTCATATTGTTGTAATATTAGATGAATAGAATTGGCTACAACAAGAGACACCTCAGCCAGGATGATAGTATCATCCAAAAATTGTTGGTGAGAGCAAGTCTAATTAGAGGAGGTCAGACGAAGCCCCCTAAAATCACCTTCAGAGATAGCTTTCAAAGAAAATCTTCCCAAAGACTCCATCATTACAATAAAAAGGAAAGGAGAGATAGGGTCGCCTTGTCTTAATCCACGCGAGCTTTTGAAAAAATCTGAGGGAGAACCATTAACCAACACA